>JBBJLS010071955.1:0-10719 GCA_037577275.1 Bryconaethiops microstoma
GTTGTAACGGATGCTTGAGATGAGTCAATCACTCACCCCGCCCCTTGCCAGATCAGAGCCAATCACGCACTCCGCCCCCTGCCAGGTCAGAGGCCATCACGCAATCCGTCCCCTGCCAGGTCAGAGCCAATCACGCAGTCCGCCCCCTGCCAGGTCAGAGCCAATCACGCAGTCCGCCCCCTGCCAGGTCAAGGCCAATCACACACTCCGCCCCGCCAGGTCAGAACCAATCGCACACTCCGCCCCCTGCCAGGTCAGAACCAATCAGAAGCGTTCATGGCGGAGGTGAGTTCACACCAAGGATCAGCTCTTAGCCTTTTCTGGCTTACTGTGGTGATGGACAGGTGGACAGGTGAGACCGGACAGGTGAGACCGGACAGGAGACCGGACAGGTGATCAGACGGGAGACCAGACAGGTGATCAGACAGGTGATCAGACAGGTGATCAGACAGGAGACCAGACAGGAGACCAGACAGGAGACCGGACAGGAGACCAGACGGGTGATCAGACTGGTGATCAGATAGGAGACCAGACAGGAGACCTGACAGGTGATCAGACGGGTGATCAGATAGGAGACCAGACAGGAGACCGGACAGGAGACCGGACAGGAGACCGGACAGGAGACCAGACAGGAGACCGGACAGGAGACTGGACAGGTGATCGGACAGAAAAACGAATAGGGGACCAGATAGGAGACCACACAGGATATCAGACTGGAGTCCATGTGGACTATGATGTTTGCGCTGACATTGTGATCTGTAGTGAGAGTGGAGAGCAGGGTGAGGAGACCTGGAAAGATGGAGATAAAGAGAGAAACTCTGTGTGTCTTTAGACCTGATTACAGACTTTAGGACCGCAGTAAATTGTTACAGATAAATGACCAGTTTGTGTGTCATAGAGGACAGAGGCGAGCGGGGACGTCCTGCTGGACCTGACGGACAGAAACATCTCGGACTACCTGGTGAAGACGTACCCGAGCCTCATCAGAACCAGGTGAGCGTTTCTCTCTCTCTCTCTCTCTCTTCGTCTTTCTGCCGTCTGTCCCCTGTCCCTGCAGTAACTAACTGTGTTCCTCTCGCAGCCTGAAGAGCAAGTACTGGGTGAACGAGCAGAGGTACGGCTCCTCTCTCTCTTTAAGACTCCGTCTTCTGAGGACTTTACCGTTCCTTTAGAGGTGAGATGTTTCTGATTACCTTTTTTCTCAGGTATGGGGGTCTCTCAGTGGGGGGGCAGCTGCCCATCCTGGACGTGGATCCGAACAACATCCTGACCGTCTTCTCTCAGCTCGGACAGATGATGAACATCGCCGGGGTGAGAAAAAACATCCAGACAACAGTACACCAAAACAGCCGCACCAAGCGTCAATATTTATTTAAATAATAATTCCAAAAACATTACAAAACTTTGTAATTTTAATTAATGGAAGGTGTTTTATAAATACTGTTGTTACTACCTATTTCCTATTAGTGCTTAGTAATTCTTTATTTTTTATTTAATTATTTATATAACTAAATATTATTAATATCAATGATTCATTATATTATTATTAGTAGTAGTAGTGGTAGTATTGTTTTGTTGTTTTTGATGCAGGGTCAGTGCTGCTATTATTATTATTATTATTATTATTATTATTATTTAATTTTATTTTTGTTGTTTTTGTTGCAGGGTCGGCACTGTAAGGCGGTGGTGAAGGAGTTGGGGCCGTTTCTGCACTACATGGAGAGCGAATATAACGTGAAGGTACTCAGGCTGGAGTAAAGTACAGAGTAAAAAAAGAGTAAAGTAAATAGTATAATGAAAAGTAAATAGTAAAGAGTAAAGTGAGGCATAAAAAGTAGAGTGAAGAGTAAAGAGTCGAGTGAAGAGTCGAGTGAAGAGTCGAGTGAAGAGTCGAGTGAAGAGTCGAGTGAAGAGTAAAGTGGGTGGTGGTGCCTAGTGGGTAGGACACTTGCCTCTAGACCAAGAGGTCATGGGTTCGAATGGGTCATGGGTACCTTCAGCACCACCACTGGGTTCCTGAGCGAGACCCTTAACCCCGAGTTGCTCCAGAAGTCGCTTTGTATAAAAGCGTCTGCTAAATGCCGTAAATGTAAACGTAAATGTATATGTAAAGTAGGGTATAGAGTGTAAAGTGAAGAGTAGAGTGTAAAATAAAGAAGAGAGTGAAGTGGAGATTGAAGTAAAGAGTGTAAAGTGCAGTGAAGAGTGCAGTGAAGTAGAGTGTAAAGTGAAGAGTAAAGTAGAGTGTAAAGTGAAGATTGTAAAGTGAAGAGTGTAAAGTGAAGAGTGAAGTGAAGAGTGTGAAGTGAAGCGTAAAGTGGTGTGTAAAGTGAAGAGTGTAAATTGAAGTGAGGAGTGAAGAGTGTAAAGTGGAATAAAGTGAAGAGTGTAAAGTGAAGAGTGTAAAGTGAAGAGAGTAAAGTGAAGAGTAAAGTTAGGATTAAGCTGTTTCTGTTTTTGGCTGCAGGTGTGGTTCAATAATAAAGGTTGGCACGCCATGGTGTCCTTCATGAATGTAGCGAACAACGCCATCCTCCGGGCGAACCTCCCCCACCACGCCGACCCGGCCCAGTACGGCATCACCGCCATCAATCACCCGCTCAACCTCACCAAGGAGCAGCTCTCGGAGGTCACCGTGTGAGTGTGTGTGTGTGTGTGTGTGTGTGTCTTCTCAGCATAGTGGCCACACAGACATGAGGAATTATTTTCAGAGAGCATTAAGAATCTCGTTACTTCCCTTTGAGGTGCTGAGATCTTCTGCTCATGGTGGGGCGGCACGAACACACTTTCCTCACGTGTCACCTGATGTAACTTAAGGAGAAATCTTTGTGTTGTGCTGCCATCTATTGGTTACTGGTGCTATTGCTGCATGAGGTGCCCAGAAAAAACAAATAGTTTAGTGATGTGACGATGTCAGAGCTGGAGTTTTTTTCATGCCCATCCCTGCTGTCCTCCAGTGTAGTTATTGTTTCAAATTCTGTAATTGTATTCTTTTTATTTATTTTGCTGTTTTGCAGAATTCAGAATGTTAGGAATTTGTAGCATGTCTGATTTGTTTTGATGCTGAATGACCTTCTGACCCCTGCGTGGTCTTCAGGTTGACCACGTCTGTGGACGCCGTGGTGGCCATCTGTGTGATCTTCGCCATGTCCTTCATCCCGGCCAGCTTCGTCCTCTACCTCATCCAGGAACGCGTCACCAAGGCCAAACACCTGCAGTTCGTCAGTGGGGTCAGTCCCCTCGTCTACTGGGTGGCCAACTTCTTCTGGGACATGGTGAGTGTGCAGCGGCTGGACGGGGGGACCAGAGAATCTGCAGCTTGAAACTGTCGCAGTGTAGTTATGATTATATTTTAGGTGAAAACACTGACACTAATAAAGAACTTTAACTATTGAGTGATAATTGATTGATTATTTTGACAATTAACTGACAGCTGTAATTGTGAATATACACACAAAACACTCAAAACATGTTTTTAATGATGTGACCTTGTTTATTGTTAGAATTGTAATCACTAAGCTGATTTGTAGAGAACGTGAGTCGTGATCAGTTATTTTTCCATTTTCATTGTTATTCGAGTTATAAATGTTTTTTCCTCCACTTCCTCCCACTCCTCTCTCTAGCTGAACTACTCCATCAGCACTGCCATGGTTGTGGGCATCTTCGTTGGCTTTGATAAGAAATGCTACACATCCCCGACTAACCTGCCCGCGCTGGTGGCTCTGCTCTCATTATACGGGTGAGTCTCGGTATACGGGTGAGTCTCGGTATACGGGTGAGTCTCGGTATACGGGTGAGTCTCGGTATACGGGTGAGTCGAGTTATTTGGGCGAGTCTCGTTATTTGGGCGAGTCTTGTTATATGGGTGAGTCTCGTATAAGGGTGAGTCTCGGTATAAGGGTGAGTCTCGTATAAGGGTGAGTCTCGTTACTCGGGTGAGTCTTGTTATGCGGGTGATTCTTGTCAGTGTAGGTGAGTCTCGTTATGCGGGTGAGTCTCGTTAGTGTGGGTGAGTCTCGTTATGCGGGTGAGTCTCGTTAGTGTGGGTGAGTCTCGTTATGCGGGTGAGTCTCGTTAGTGTGATTGAGTCTCGTTATGCGGATGAGTCTCGTTATGCGGGTGATTCTTGTTAGTGTGGGTGAGTCTCGTTATGCGGATGAGTCTCGTTATGTGGGTGATTCTTGTTAGTGTGGGTGAGTCTCGTTATGTGGGTGAGTCTCGTTAGTGTGGGTGAGTCTTGTTATGCGGGTGAGTCTCGTTAGTGTGGGTGAGTCTCGTTATGCGGGTGAGTCTCGTTAGTGTGACTGAGTCTCGTTATGCGGGTGAGTCTCGTTAGTGTGACTGAGTCTTGTTATGCGGGTGAGTCTCGTTAGTGTGGGTGAGTCTCGTTATGCGGGTGAGTCAGTGATGGATAATGTTTTCACACACAGAGTGCAGGAGGTCTGCTGAGGGAGGGCTTCTATGTTTATCTGATAATGTTTTGACTTGGCTTGATTGATTGATGATGTTTTGGTGTGTTTTGCAGGTGGTCCATCACGCCGATGATGTACCCCATGTCCTACGTCTTCAGCGTCCCCAGCACCGCCTACGTCTCCCTGTCCTGCATCAACCTGTTCATCGGCATCAACAGCAGCGCCATCACCTTCATCCTGGAGCTCTTCGAGAACAACAGGGTACGACTGGAATGGATTCCTGTGAGAAAATGTGAAGCATGATTACGCAGTTGCTGTGGTGTTCCTAGGTGGTTGCTATGATGATCTCAGTGGTTGCTGTGGTGTTCCTAGGTGGTTGCTATGATGATTTAAGTGGTTGCTGTGGTGTTCCTAGGTGGTTGCTATGATGATTTAAGTGGTTGCTGTGGTGTTCCTAGGTAGTTGCTATGATGATCTCAGTGGTTGCTGTGGTGTTCCTATGTGGTTGCAATGATGATCTCAGTGGTTGCTGTCGTGTTCCTAGGTGGTTGCTATGATGATTTAAGTGGTTGCTGTGGTGTTCCTAGGTGGTTGCTATGATGATCTAAGTGGTTCCTATGATGTTCTGATGGTTGCTGACTGACTTTTGCTGAGATGCAACATAAAAACATAAAACAGAAATGAGCTGCCGTGTGATTGACTGTACGAACAGGTTGAGAAATCAGAGCGATGTTTTCACTGAACACCACAATCTGAAGAACAAAGAAATGAACGGGGAGTAAAACAGATAATTATGTGATAAATTTAAAGACAGTTAAATCTCTTTAATGTCTTTTAAATTATTATGATGCACAAAGCAAAGCCTGAAGGCAAAGAAACAGTAAAAGTGAGTAAATCAAATTCCTGAGCCGGTTCCTGAGCCAGTTCCTGAGCCAGTCCGTGGGCCGCTGGTTCTGTGGGAGGTTGTGAGGATCTCAATTGAGCCCAACTGTTTTTAATTTAAGCAGATAATTGTCTGTTTCACTCTCAGTGCTCTGTAAGAACATCATTCTGATTTCTGAAGGTGTTCGTACAGCCGATTCCCAGACAACTTATTAACATTTCTGAAGTTTTTTTGTGTTAAAGCTGACTCTCAGTAAAAGTCAGCCTTGCTGTGACTCCGCCCACTGTGACCTCAGGTGAGCTGAGCCAGGTGTGTTTGAGCAGAATCACTGAACGATGCTGGGCTGAAGTCGAGTACCGCTGGTCTGTTGGATGCTCTATAGAATTGTGAACACTTTGTGAAGGTGCTTTTGTTTAAAGAACATCTCGATCACCTGCATTTTTATGATTCATAAACTTATTTAAAAAAATGGAAATTCAACTGCAGGCTTAAGGCAAGATAAAGTGTTTTTGTCTAAACTGTGTTTGTGTTTGTGTAACAGTCTCTACTGATGTTTAACGAGGGCCTGAAGAAAGTGCTGTTGATTTTTCCTCACTTCTGTCTCGGCCGAGGCCTCATCGATCTGGCCATGAACCAGGCCGTGACCGACGTCTACGCTCGCTTCGGTGGGTTCCACAGCTCCAGCGCAGAACATGAAATGAAAAGTGTCAAACATAAATATCATGATGTAGAACCTTCTCTAAAATAACAGGAACCGTTTATAGGGATGAACAAATGTGGAAGTTTTTGGCTGATGCTGATTCCCGAAACTGTTCATGTACATTCCTGCCGATTCTGATAAACATAACTTTAAAAAATGTACAAATTGGGACTAAAATCTACCTGGATTAGAAAACATAACCTTTATTTCTATGAACTTTCTTTGAATAAAATGAAAGTTTTTTTTCAACACTCTGCTTTTCCAAAACTCAGTAAACATCAAATAACAGTTTCAAATATCAATCAAACATCTGTCTGTCCAAAATGATCGTGCATCCCTAATAATTTACAAGCATTATATAATATACAATATCAGATTTCAGGAATTCATTTGTTTTTGTTACCCAAAAAGTGGTGGATTATGTATAAAAGCTGAGCCTGCTTGATTTTGTTTTGTTTCCTACAGTTTATCTAGAATGTTTAAAGAATGTCTACAGAATATCTAAATAAAGTGTTACTAAAACAACAAAACTTTCACACACTGTGAACACAGCAGGGACCGGTTCTCTCACACTCCTCCAGATGTACCGGACAGTTGGGGGTCCAGAACACGTGTAAATGTTTTTTTTATTTCTCTTGTTCGGTAAAGGAGAGGAACACTTTATAGACCCGTTCAGGTGGGACTTTGTGGGGAAGTACCTGGTCTGTATGGCTGTGGAGGGTCTGGTCTACTTCATCCTGAATCTCCTCATCCAGTACCGGTTCTTTCTGGATCACTGGTGAGTGAAATGCCTCCCATCACGATTCCTCCATCCACACCTCTTCCGTCTCCGTGCTCCTCTGTAACGAGTGTGTCTCGGTGTCCCCCAGGTTGTCCGACCTCAGCAGAACTCCCATTAATGATGATGATGATGATGTAGCTCAGGAGAGGCAGCGGATCTACAGCGGAAGCAGCAGAAACGAGATCCTGTACATACGAGACCTGTCAAAGGTGCTCTTTCTGTCCAGACCTTCTGTAGACTGGAGACCCCCTGTAGACCAGAACCCCTGTAGACCAAAGCACCTGTAGACCAGAGCACCAGTAGACCAGACCCCCTGTAGACCAGAACCCTGTAGACTTGCCCCTGTATATTAGAGCCCCTATAAACCAGAGCCCCTGTAGACCAGAACCCTGTAGACCTGCCCCTGTAGACCTGCCCCTGTAGACCAGAGCCCCTGTAGATCTGCCCCTGTAGACCAGTCCCTATAGACCAGACCTCCTGTAGACCTGCCCCTGTAGACCAGTCCCCCTGTAGACCAGACCCCCTGTAGACAGACCCCTGTAGACCAAACCCCCTGTAGACAGACCCCTGCAGACCAGACCCCTGTAGACCAAAAGCTGTAGACCAGACCCCCTGTAGACCAGACCCCCTGTAGACCAGACCCCCTGTAGACAAGTCCCCCTGTAGACAAGTCCCCCTGTAGACCAGACCCTGTAGACCAATCCCCCTGTAGACCAGTCCCCCGGTAGACCAGTCCCCCTGTAGACCAGACCCTGTAGACCAGTCCCCCTGTAGACAGACCTCTGTAGACCGGAGACGGGACGTCCTCTCTAGAGCTTTTCTCCTGTGAATGTCCACCATTTTGCCTTTTCACTGAAAGTGCATCTTTTTTGTGCTTGTAGACGTACGGTGGCAGGAAGAGGCCAGCAGTGGACCGGATCTGTGTGGGGGTTCCAGCTGGGGAGGTACCCGAGAACATCTTAATTATTTTAAAAGGTCAAATCTAGAGTTTCCCAAGACTTTTATATCTTTGAGCTTTGTGGCTGCTCTACCAAACTTCACGAGTCAGTTCAGAGCTGGCAGTGGAGCTTTGAAAGCACGATAGACAAGAACAAAAAGAGAAACAAAATAATAAAATAACACTCTTGAAGGTGAATGATTTGGTTGTATTTCACCCATTTCTAAACATCGAGATGTGTGTTGTCTGAAATGTCAGTAAATGTTGTCATCTGATTGGTGCACAGAAGCAGTGCTTAGAGAATGAATGGAGATTCTTTTACCAAAAAATTCCTGTTCTGGTCTCTACATTAATACCGAGACCTGGTGGTGTTTGAGGTCAGCAGTGTTCCCTGTGTGAAAGCTCAGGTGTGCTCTAACTCCAGTGTGACTGATTTCAGTGCTTTGGGCTGCTTGGCGTCAACGGAGCAGGAAAAACCACAACCTTCAAAATGCTGACCGGAGACACGGACGTGACGTCCGGTGAGGCCTCGGTAGCCGGATACAGGTACTTTACCTGTGTAAAGTAAAGTCTCTGATTTCATTGTGTAGACAAAAGACACTGTCTTAAACCGCTTTTCCAGGGCATGGTAGCACCGCGACTCGACTGGTACCCGCTGCAGTCAGTATCTGTCAATGTACAATACAGTCAAGTGCCTAAAGATACAAGGTCATGCTGTCATGCTGATGCTGGTCAGTGACTCTGGTGCACTCTGCTCTGTTTGTTTAGTGTTCTCACCAACATCCTGGATGTGCATCAGAACATGGGTTACTGTCCCCAGTTTGACGCCATTGACGAGCTGCTGACGGGCCGAGAGCACCTGTACCTGTACGCTCGCCTCCGCGGCGTCCCGGAGAGAGAGATCAGTCGAGTGAGTGCTCCTAAATTCAAAGACAGATAAACTGCTTAACTGTAAAATATATAGACCCCTTGTGTTTCAGTGCTGTGGTTTTAGGGGCTCAGAGATTGGAGAGCCGGAAACATGAATGGCCATAGTTATGTGAACCCTGCACTGACCTCTCTGTCCTGCAGGTGGCAGAGTGGGGCATTCAGAAGCTGGGCCTGTCGGAGCATGCCAGCCGCTGCGCTGGGACCTACAGTGGAGGGAACAAGAGGAAACTCTCCACAGCCATCGCCATGATTGGCTGCCCACCTCTGGTGCTGCTGGTGAGTCCCAGCCTGAGTGCAGAAAATCGTCTCCAGTGATGGGCTTCACTCTGATCTTTCTGCTCGATGTTACAGGACGAACCCACCACAGGCATGGACCCACACTCCCGCCGTTTCCTGTGGAACGCCATTATGAGTGTGATCCGGGATGGGCGGGCCGTGGTATTGACCTCTCACAGGCAAGTCACATGCACCCGATCAATAAACACGATCAATAAACCCATCATTGATAACCAACTTTATAATAACATGGTAAATTTGTTGTGTGCAGCATGGAGGAATGTGAGGCACTGTGCACCCGTTTGGCCATCATGGTGAACGGGACTTTCAAGTGTCTTGGCACCATTCAGCACCTCAAATATAAGTAAGTGCCTTAAGGTCTCTCGGGGTGTATCAGGGTCTCTTAGGGTCTCTCAGGGTCTCTCAAGTTGTCTCAGGGTCTCTCAGGGCCTATCAGGTTGTCTCAGGGTCTCTTAGGGTCTCTCAGCGTCTCTCAGGGCCTCTCAGGATCTCTCAAGTTGTCTCAGTGTCTCTTAGTGTCTCTCAGAACCTCTCAGGGTCTCTTAGGGTCTCTCAGCGTCTCTCAGGGCCTCTCAGGATCTCTCAAGTTGTCTCAGGGTCTCTTAGTGTCTCTCAGAACCTCTCAGGGTCTCTTAGGGTCTCTTAGGGTCTCTCAGGGTGTCTCAGGGTTTGTTTGATTTCCTGTCACACTGCTATTCTTCTAAAGTTTTATTCTTTTTATTCCACCTGTTCTTCTGATGCCGCTTCTCCTCTAAGCCTACTTGAGATATTGTCACTGTTCCAACTCTGACATGTGTTATGATCTGGTGTGTTGTGTTCAAGAAATATATAAATGTTAATATAATTCAGTGGTAAAGTCTCCCAGATGCCCTTTGCTCAGGACTGAGTGTGTCAGATGCTGCAGCATTCTGTCAGAAGTAGGGATGGGAACCAAAATTAGGTTCCAAATAAGAACCGATTTGAAAATACCCAGTACTGGGTACCCACTCGTTTTTTTTATTTTTTTAAAAATTTCGGTTCTGTAAATTGGTTCTTAACACTAGAACGGCGGCTAACTGGCTGTACCTATAATGGCCGCAGTGCCCAGTTTCTCACAAGACTCTTCCTGATGCGACGCTGCTGCAGTTCGTTCAGTGTTTAGTCCTGCAGCCGCTGCAGCCAGCAGACACAGCAAGGGTCCAGCGGACTTCGGACCCAGAGCCCGGCGTACAGCACCAGCCTCCGAATCAGAATCAGAGTCAGAGTCAGAACTAGAATCAGAACCAGAACCTGAGTTAGAACCAGAATCAGAACCAGAACCAGAATCAGAACCAGAACCAGAATCAGAATCGCGTTTATTGGAGTATGTGAGCGACACATACAATGAATGTAATTCTGGTTGATAGTGTCTCTCGAGCACAACAGTATAAAACAACAGTATGTGAAGATCTGGGTGAACATGTTCCTACACCACACGCACACGTCTCTTACAGAGCTGCTGCTGCTCTGATAGGACAATGGACACGATTCTGATTCTGATTCTGATTAAATTACGTCAGTGGATGCTGTTGGCCGTTCTAGTGTTAAACAGTTGTCCTCTTTTTATTATTATTATTATTTTTTTTACCTTTGTGGAATCTAAATTTTTTTTACCTTTGTGGAATCGATATGAACCGGAATCGATTAAGCAGAAACGGAATCGGAATCAAAAACGGGTGGTGGAGCCTAGTGGTAGGATACTTGCCTCTGGACCAAGCGGTCATGGGTTCGAATCCTACCTTCAGCACCACCACTGGGTTC
>JBBJLS010071956.1:0-10719 GCA_037577275.1 Bryconaethiops microstoma
CACACACACACAGCCCACTTTAGACCCCCCTCCCCCCACACACACACACAGCCCACCTCTGGCACACTCGCAGGACCCCTTGAGTATTGTGAGGTGGAGCTTTCACCCCCAGATCCGGACACACACTCAGAAACACACACACACTCAGAAACACACACATACACACACACACACACACACACACCTGCCACATCCCGCCTCGCCAGCCCCGCCCACGAGGAAGAGGAGGAGGAAGAGAGCGAATCAAGAGAGAAAGGGGCGGAGCTGAGCGAAGACACTGACCAGAGAAAAGAGGAGAGCAAGAAGTCACCTTCATCACCGTCATCTTCATCTTCATCTTCATCTTCATCCTCTGATCTTAAAGCTGCTCTCGATCAGGGGAGGAGTCCCAATGAGGGAGGCTCCTCCCCCATCTGTAGGTGGAGGTGATGAGGGAGGAGGAGCGACAGCCCCCGGGAGGGGGGGTGGGTGGAGGGCGGGAGCGAGGGATGGTGGAGGGCTGGAGTTAGAGGTGTGTTCACTCTCCACAGGCTGGATCAGCGAGAGCTCGAACATGGAACCGCCCACTCAGGGGCGGAGCCTCAGCACTGACCTCATCGACAGGCAGGACAACAGGTACAGTACAGAAACAGCTAATGCTAACTCTACTAGCTGAGGAAGGGTAACGTTAAAAAACTGTTGGTTGAAAATGGCTAATGCTAACGACCCCCTGCTGTGTGCTGCTGTGAGTGAATGGCTAGACTTCCTCTCCCAGGCTATTGAGTAAAAGACACTGCGCCCCCTGTTGTGCTGAAGTGGTAACTGTTCTTCATTGGTTTAGCTCTAGAAAATTTCTAATATCGATCGATTTTCACCTTCAGTCAGGAAAACTCCAGCGACTCTGTGACATCGTCGTCAAGAGGGGATTCTGGGAAACCTCGTCAGAACGGCGAGCATTCTGAAGCTCCGCCCCACAGCACAGCATCGCAGGATTCAGCCAATGGGGGTAAAGGAGGGGCGGGACGAGAGGAGGGAACGCTGCTGGTTGAACACAAAGTCAAGGTGAGAACCAGGATTGTTACTGAAGTAAGAGATTATTCATTTGAACTCATGCTTATTAGTTTGTAAAGGGAAATATCTGGGATTTTAATGGAACAAAAAACCAGATTGTTAAGTTTCTTCTGCTTTATTTTGAGAAGTTAAGAGCTGTGTACTGTAAATGCGTCCGTTAGCAGCGTACAGCTACAGAGTCCGGTGCAGACGAGGAGCGCACCGTCACCACGCGAGTGTTCCGCAGACGCCTTGTCCTGAAGGTACACGCACCTGGAGCGGAGCCACACCCCCAGGATGGGCCACGCCCCCAGGGCGGGTCCAGATCCACAACCGGCCACCCAAAACAGAGGAGTGGCAAATTTCCACTCACGAATATTAAAGTAAATAACCTGAAACCCGACACACATCCAGGCTGGTTTTGGATTTGGATCTAGATTGGGTTTGGGTCCAGACCTGGCCTGGTGCTGACTCAATATCCCGTATGGTTTGGGTCTAGAATAAATTTGGGTCCAGATCAAGGCAGGTGTTGGGTCCAGATCCAGGCTGGTGTTTGATCCGGATCTAGGCTGGTGTTGGGTCTAGATCCAGACAGGTGTTGGGTCTTGATCCAGGCTGGTGTTGGGTCGAGGTCCAGACAGGTGTTGGGTCTAGATCCAGACAGGTGTTGGGTCTTGATCCAGGCTGGTGTTGGGTCTAGATCCAGGCTGGTATTGGGTCTTGATCCAGGCTGGTGTTGGGTCCAGATCCAAGTGTTTGATCGAGGTTTTGGTCTTGGCTTTAGGTTGTGGTGCCACAGCAGGTGCTTGGTTTGTGGGTTTCTGCACTTCTGGCAATTTAATCAACTCACTTGATTGTGTGTGTGTGTGTGTGTGTGTGTGTGTTTTTTTTATCTTTCCTGGTTTGAACTAAAACCAATCACTCTTTTCACACACTTCAGTTCTCCCACAGGTCCAGATTATCCATGTGTGTGTATGTCTGAGTGTGTTTGTGCGTGTGTGTGTGTGTTTGGGTGTGTGTGTGTTTGGTGTGTGTGCGTGCGTATGTGTGCGTACTTGCGTGTGTGTGTGTGTGTGCGTGTGTGTGTGTATGTGTGTGTGTGAGTGTGTGCGTGCATAAGTATGTGTGTGCGCGCGCGCGCGCGTGTGTGTATGTGTGTATGTGCTGAACTAACTTCTTCCTTGCCACAGGGGGACGAGGCCCGGAACATTCCAGGAGAAACTGTTTCAGAAGAACAGTTTATGGATGAGGACGGAAATCTCATCACCAGAAAAGTAAAACATCTCATCATTCATCCCTTCATTCATTCATCCCTTCATTCATTCATTCATTCATTCATTTGTTCATTCATTCATTCCCCCTCATTACTCCTGGACAGGTGATCCGGAAGGTGATCCGGCGAGTGGACACTCCAACTCCAGAGGATCAGGACGCTCAGGGCGGGTTTCTGCAACTGGGGGGGGACACCGACCCCCCCACAGACCCACAGCCGGAGGTCAGCAACACAGAACAGGGAATCTCAGAACGGGGAGTGGTCAGAATCTCAGAACGGGGAGTGGTCAGAATCTCAGAACAGGGAGGGGCCAGAATCTCAGAACGGGGAGGGGTCAGAATCTCAGAACGGGGAGGGGCCAGAATCTCAGAACGGGGAGGGGCCAGAATCTCAGAACGGGGAGGGGCCAGAATCTCAGAACGGTTAGGGCCCAGAATCTCAGAATGGGGAGGGGCCAGAATCTCAGAACGGGGAGAAGACAAAATCTCAGGATGGGGAGGGGTCAGAATCTCAGAATGGGGAGGGGCCAGAATCTCAGGACAGGGAGGGGTCAGAATCTCAAAACAGCGAGGGGTCAAAATCTCAGAATGGGGAGCGGCCAGAATCTCAGAAAGGGGAGGGGCCAGAATCTCAGGACAAGTAGGGACTGGAATCTCAGAACGGGGAGGGATCGGAATCTCAGGACAGGGAAGGACCGGAATCTCAGAACGGGGAGGGGTTAGAATATCAGAACGGAATCTCAGAACAGGGGGGATCACACTCTCAGAATGGGGAGGGATCGGAATCTCAGAATGGGGAGGGTTCCGAATCTCAGGACGGGGAGGGATCGGAATCTCAGGACGGGGAGGGACCGGAATCTCAGAATGGGGAGGGATCGGAATCTCAGAATGGGGAGGGTTCCGAATCTCAGGATGGGGAGGGATCGGAATCTCAGGACGGGGAGGGATCGGAATCTCAGGACCGGGAGGGACCGGAATCTCAGAATGGGGAGGGACCGGAAACTCAGGACGGGGAGGGGTCAGAATCTCAGAACGGGGAGGGGTCAGAATCTCAGAACGGGGAGGGGTCAGAATCTCAGAACGGGGAGGGATCGGAATCTCAGGACAGGGAGGGACTGGAATCTCAGGACGGGGAGGGATCGGAATCTCAGGACGGGGAGGGACCGAAAACTCAGGATGGGGAGGGATCGGAATCTCAGGACGGGGAGGGATCGGAATCTCAGGACGGGGAGGGATCGGAATCTCAGACTGGGGAGGGGTCAGAATCTCAGAACAGCGAGGGGACAAAATCTCAGAATGGAATCTCAGAACGGGGAGTGACCAGTCTGGGTTGGGAACCAGAATGAGACCAGTCTGGGTTGGGAACCAGAATGAGACCAGTCTGGACTGGGAACCAGAATGAGACCAGTCTGGACTGGGAACCAGAATGAGGCCAGTCTGGACTGGGTTTACCTTGTGTGTAGGGATGGCAGATCCAGACGATGTTCTTGGAGGAGTGGAGGGAGTGAGTAGAACATGAGGCTGAATGAAGGGATTAAGGTCGCTGGGTGCAGACCCTGATGTCTCTCTGTAGGTGAGAGTTAGTGACTGAACTTTGGCAGCCATGGGTAGGCAGTGTAGGTCAGTCAGCAGTGGAGTGACATGCGACCTTATGGGTTGGTTGAAGACCAGCCGAGCTGCTGCATTCTGGACCAGCTGTGAAGGTCTTACCATGCAAGCTGGAAGACCCTCTAGGAGTGCACTGCAGTAATCGAGGAGAGATTACTGCAATGTGTGGAAAGTACACTATGTCTGTAAGTGAGGCAGAACAGGTTATTTATGTGTTTGGAAGACACTCTTATCCAGAACCACTTACAATCTGAACATGTTACTCTTGGACCCCATAGTTATGGATTTGACAGGAATTAAACTCTTCTTGTGAAGAATTACATTGTTCAGCCACTGAGCTGTTCTATACATTTTCACGCTAATTGATGAATGAACAAGTAGAAATGTTCCAAAATAAAAAACTCATTTTGTTATATGAAGGAATTTTACAACAGAACAGTGTTACAACAGAACAGTGATGCTTTATTAGAATCACAATTGCATCTGAAATGGAAAAATGTAATACCTGGTGGGCCAGGTGAACCTGGCGGTCCGATATCACTCTGTCCTTTGGCGCCCTTCAGGCCCATTGGCCCTACGTCACCTGTAGTAAGACGATCATTTTGCATTTTTATTGCATTGTAAGTACACTCAGTACAAAGTACAAGCTATGAATGAAAGATTTACTTCTAGTCATTCTGTTTAAGTTCAAAAGGTTATTACCCTATCAACTAAAATAATGAATATAAAAAAAGGTGGGTTTTTTTTGGCCTCACCTTTCATGCCCTGAGGTCCTCTCTGTCCTGGAGGTCCAGGGTATCCCTGAGACCCAGGCCTGCCAGGATAGCCTGGAGGTCCAGTTGGGCCCTGTGGTCCAACTGGACCTGGATCACCTGGAGGTCCCCGAACTATTTCACAGTGTTGGCAGCTGCTGGGTGACATGATCTGAAGAAGCTGTGGCAGCTGATCTGATGAGGATAGAGGAATTATTGATAAATGCATTAGCCAAACTGAAGACTTTTACACTGTAATCGAATCTTTTGGCTCATGTTTGTGTATGATAATACTTGCACTAGTACTTGCAGCCAATGTGCAGTTTATACATTTTTCTGGTACAGTATTACTGTTTTTGTCAATGCCTGTCACTCCATTGTGTACCTGTGGTTATATATATCCACAGTGTTCTTACTTACATTTATATATCCACTCTGTACATATATACACACATATACTCAATGTGTACATGCATACATATACTTATCTAAGTTTACATATACATAAATATATATATTTATTTATTTTCCAATACACACGTCCGTATTTGTATTTCTAGATTGATTGTATAGTGTACTTTTTATACTGTACTGTTAGTATAGTTTTTTCTATTCTATTCTTTTCTATTCTATTGTTTTTCATTTTCGATGTTCTTACCTGTGTACTTTCCACTTTCTCCCGTGACAATGCAAATTTCCCACTTGTGGGACTAATGAAGTTTTATTTTATCTTAAAAAGCTGAACTTTTTTATCTTACATGCTATTGTATGTATGTCTAAACAAAAAATCCTTAAAGGAAGCCAACCCTGCAAAAGGTAATCATGAAATGAAAGCTAAACAAATACAAGCTTTACAAACAATTTTTGAAAAAATCATACTTTGCTGACTGCCACTGGTCTTGATTCATGGTCAGCATTTCTGGGTGCGTGACGTATTCCATTACGAGGCCTTTAAACTCTAATGCTTTGTTTGGGAATGAAGACTTTTGGTTGAGTTGATGTAACTCAAAACTTAAGCATCGCAGAGGTCCAAAATAGCCTACTGTGCTGAGAGACAGGGATTTGGCAACTGTGCCCATTAAGCAGATTTGTCTATTTTTCCTAAAATGAAGAACTGAAAGCTGTACTGCTTCTCCAACCTCCCCAGATGTTTCCAGTGGTCAAATAACTGACAGCGCAGTGTAACATGCATGTTCCCATCAGGCTAGCATGCACAATCGCACAATCGCACAATCACACAGTGACTCATCCCCAGATGGCCACACGTAGGGGCGGTTTTATGGTTTCATGCACTTAGCAGGGCTTACAGTTTCAAGCTCTGTGCAAATCAAGGAGTCGAGAACACAGAAACAGTCAATACATGATTGCCATAGAGAGACTTAGTCATACCCATAGAGAGTCAAAAGCACACAGAAATTTTTGATTTTACACAATACTTGGCCAAAGGAAGGCCTCTGAAATGAGGGAAGAAATAAAAGAACATACTCTGCAGCACTGAAGCACAAATCTTCATCAAGTGCTCCTCCGAAGGTGGTTTCCCCTGAAAGGCACATCAGATGCTAGAAATTAATCACTGGTGTTCTCACTGTGGTAGTATCACATTTTCAGCACCTTTACCAATGACCTGGAATTGATAACAGTTGCAAAACAACACATTCTTTCCATAAGAACTCACTTTCATTCTTAATAGACCCGTATATAAAACACATCTTTACATCCATACTCTTGGTCTTTCAAATCTAGGCATCAAAGAAATTTACTTCAGAAAAAATTAGAAAAGTACCTCCTTTTATACTTTTATACTGTCTATACCGGTTATATGGTCTGTACTGGATATACTGTCTGTACTGGTTACACTGTCTGTACTGATTATACTGATTATACTGTCTATACTGGTTATACTGTCTATACTGGTTACACTGTCTGTACTGGTTACACTGTCTGTACTGGTTACACTGTCTCTGTACTGGTTACACTGTCTCTGTACTGGTTATACAGTCTATACTGGTTATACAGTCTATACTGGTTATACAGTCTATACTGGTTATATGGTCTGTACTGATTATACTGTCTGTACTTGTTATACTGTTTATACTGGTTATACTGTCTGTACTGGTTATATGGTCTATACTGGTTATACTGTCTATACTGGTTATATGGTCTATACTGGTTATATGGTCTATATTGGTTATACTGTCTATACTGGTTATACTGTTTACACAGGTTATACTGTCTATATTGGTTATACTGTCTATACTGGTTTTACTGTCTATACTGATTATACTGTTTATACTAGTCTACTGTTTACACTATGTTTGTAAGTTATGTGTAAATAAAAACTCGGCTTTCTTCTGTTCTGGCCTTTGTATGTGTGTGAGTTTCTGGGTATTCTGGCCCAACCCTGGGAGGTGTCACATTTGGTGGTGAATACAGGAAGCATGCCCTATGGACCTCTTTTTTTTTTAAAGTCTACTATTTTGTAGAGTTGACAGAGAAAAAAGGCACCAAATGAGACCTAAAGGACTTACTCTGTTGAGCTTTTGTAAACAAGGCCCACGTTCCTAGTGAATCTGAGTTCCTTCACAACTGGCTTCAGATCCTGCCAGGGCAGCTTTATTACTCAAATTTTATTTTCAATTCTGAGTTTGATTATGAAAACAAGATCAAATTACATTAGTGTGAAATTATCTAAATTATTGTATCACATTTTCTTTTGCAATGGATTCCACCTTGTGGGGCAATGTTCCATCTTGTCACATCTGTGCCGTCTCTACTGCGCCTCCAGCGTTCGTGGTCACCAGACTACTGAGCTGGAGGTGTCCTGTCATGCCCCACCTGTCCATGAGGAGGTTTGTTTCGGTTTGTTTTACGTGAAGCCCTGGAACAACTTCTTAGACCGACGTCATCAGGGTTCCCTTATGTTTCCATGTGTCTTTCCTCTTGAGTTAAGTAGGTCATTATTGTCTCGTGATACTGATTGATTGTTGTGTTCATGTTCCCTCGTATGTCTAGGTATAAAAGCCCAGCCGGTCCAGCAGTCCAGAGTGCAGTCACTATCATCACAGCCTCATGTTACCTGCAGTGGATCTCCCTGTTTGGAGTAGAGTTCTCGCTTGTGCTTTGCATGGGGACTCTCTTAGCTGCAAAGGACAGCCACTGGCTCTGAGCAGTAAGGAGTCCTACCCTTGGATCTATGTGTTGCGAACTCTGAGCTTTCTTTGTTTCTCGTGTTTTCTAGTAGTAACCTGCAGGGCAGAAACCTCATTGGGACTGGGCCGGTCGGAGAGGAGAGCCCTATCTCTGACAAAGCGAGTCCCTCATCTCAAGACAAGAGCAAGCAAGAACGTTCATGACTGTTTATATTCTTTCTGTGATTAAAAGCTATTTTGGTTTCTGTTAACTCCTGCATTTGTGTCCTCCTTCCCTGTTGCGACATGACACATCTGTTATTCGGCCTCCAGAGCTGTTTACGGCCACCCTACACAAATCTTGTAATTCTACCAGTGCGTTTCTACCAGTGCCTTTCAGAAACTTCCCAAAAGTGGTTTCCCGCTTTCCTCGACTAAGAATACATGCCGTTCTGTTGTTCACGGAAGCTGCCATGCCGCCCAGAGGAGATCAAGCCTACACAGTAACGGTATAGAGCAGGGGTCCTAAACTGGTCTTGGAGAACCCCCTACCTGGCACATTGTAGTGCTTGCACATGCACTTCAACGACCAACTGGATAATTAACTGATTAGGTGGATTAAATGTGATGAGAGAAGGAAAAACACTAAAGTGTGCAGGGAAGGAGTTACTCCAGGACCAGCTTGTGACTACAGGCATGGAGCATCCAATCAGCGTTCAAAATAAAACACCCTGTGCAGGCTTTCCAACATCAGACAGACGTTTTAAAGTTCAAGAAAGTCCACTTTTTTATAAAACTGTAAAAATGATTTTTTAAAGGTTCAATGATTTTGGCCAAGGATCTCAGTACTAACCTATATTGTGATTATAATTTCTGACATAATCAAGCAGGCCTAGACTGTACACACCAGCTCCAAAACTGGACTGGGTCAAGTGATGTCTCACTGCAAAACACCACAATCAAAGCTGCATGTACAAACGACTATATGTCCGCTGCTGCTGTGTCCTCCCAGAGAACACAAAATGAAGACAAGTACCAGTCCCCATACACGGCCTAATGAGTGCCTGAGTCTGTGGCAGCCTGTGGGGTCACTACTGGAGTCCAGTGTCCCTGAGGCTCAACCTGTCTATTGTTCCTTTGCCTTTTGTCACACTCCCTCACCTTAAACAGCAGAAGGGGAACCCAGGAGAGTGAGAACCCCTTTCCTGTTCCACCCAGTCGGATGGATCACCTTTGACCCAAAAGGCTGTGATCAGGGACAGCTGCTGTGAATTACAGGCGGGGCTAGAACACATCAAAAGCTGAATCCTCTTTAAGAAGCGCTTTGGTTTAAAGGGGAAACCTTAGTTGGCATGAGTAAAATATGGATTTTTATTGTAAGTAAGTCAAAAAAGGCTTCATAATTGGTGTGTATTGCCTCTCTGCCCTCTCCTGCAATGTTTTCCTAAAATTGGGTCTTTTGAGAAATAGCAATATTCTTAATGTAACCAAGAATGGCAGGAAGAGTTAAGGGTACACTTCTTTCAATTTCAGTATTAATTAAAGGTCACATGCCATCATGGATAAATATAATTTGATATGTTGTCCAGGTCTCATTTCTGAGATTTGGTAGCACCGATGTAATACAGCGCCCCAGCTTGTCCCTCCCTCCTGAAGAAGGTCACTCACAGGTTTCCCTGGGTAACCTGGGACTCCTGGTTGTCCTGGCGACCCATCCTGACCAGGGAAGCCTCTTGGTCCTACTGGGCCCATCGGTCCCATTCCTCCCATTTTCCCGTTGGTCCCTCTGCTTCCTGGATCACCGGCCGTGCCTCTCTGAGAGAGAAAGAGAGAGAGATGAAGAAAGAGACAGACGCACGGACAGTCATGTAATGCACTAGAATATTTTTCAGGCCACTTTTATAGTCGACAACTGTCTTTCTGAGAGGTACTGAGAGGTTGTACAAGCTTTAGAAAGCATGTGGAAAAATGGAGAGCGTTTGTGAGACCATTTCTTCCCTTTTCACTTGAACAAAGTTAGCATATAGAACGTCGACTGAAGTGTTAGTGGTTACGACACTGAGGAACTGAACAACTGACTTTAACGCTCTGCAGATCACTGAAGCGGACCTTCAGCTGTCAAACCAAAGGCCTGCAGATTGTGATTCAGCAGGAAATGTATCATCGCTTTGCAAAAATGTGTGATCATCTCTAAGCAGCAGAAACACACCTCTCCTTTAGACCCTTTGGGGCCAATGTCACCCTGTGAAGAGAAAAAACAGGCCGATTACTTTTACATGCATGTAAAGGACAAAATCCCTTTAGGCTGCAGAGATATTGTAGCTGATGGTTTTTATCTTTGCAATGTACTTTGTTTGTTCTTATAGATTAAACTATGTCACGCTGTCAAAAAAAACACTTAATCAAGTTTTTGAGATTACTGAACGACTTAATACACTTAAAGCTGGCTACATTAGTCTCATAGCTCCGGTTCAAAACTAAAGGACCTTTAAACACCAAACACATCTTGCTCTGCAGTAAGGGCTCAAGTTTTACTTTCCGTAAAAGTATCAATTTAAAGCTCAAACACCATTTGAAATTCTGCATTAATAAAGAATCTTTGTAGATCGGTAGGCATGAAGGTTACATACAGGTGTTCCAGGGACCCCAGGTGATCCGTCACTGCCTTTATCTCCCTTAAAAGAATAAAATCAAATTAAACTGTATGAGATTCAATTGTTTGTAGCTCTTACAGGCTTCTCACCAAAGTGTTTTCCACATGGTGTGGCGTGAATTATTGTTTGTGGCAACAAATACTAAGAATGACATCTTTCTGTGTGTGTGTGTGTGTGTGTGTGTGTGTGTGTGTGTGTGTGTGTGTGTGCGATAAAGTGTGCTCTGTGGAAGTATTGTTTGTTTGTTTTTTTTTCGTTTCCGTCAGCACGTCCGTT
>JBBJLS010071957.1:0-10717 GCA_037577275.1 Bryconaethiops microstoma
TCCAACTTTGTGGACACAGTTTGGGGAAGAACCTTTTCTATTCCAGCATGACTGCGTCCCAGTGCACAAAGCGAGCTCCATAAAGACATGGTTGGATAGTTTGGTGTGGAAGAACTTGACTGGCCCGCACAGAGCCCTGACCTCCATCCAACTCCCTGGCATGAACTGAAATAGAGATTGCGAGCCAGGCCTTCTTATCCAACATGGTATCGTTTTGTGACACATTCATAACTGCCTGGTCTTCGGTTTTAAATGAGAAGTGATTCAAATATTAATGATGTGTTTTAATCATTTGATCTGTTTTGCTAATGGGCTGTTGAGTGCTACCTAACTGGTGTTGAACTGTTGTTTTATCACCTCTCTGTCCCTTTATACGACTGATTCATGTAGATTGGCTGTCCTGTATTGTTGCTCTCTCTAATAGTTATATGCCGGAGCTTTTACATCTGTGTCACACACTCCACAGTGTGGTGGCCATACTGAGAAATATCTTTAGCAACAGACTCACCAGCATAAAGTGCTCCACTGAACGCCACAGAAAATCTTTCTTTCCCACTGCTATCAGACTCTACAACTCCTCCCTCTGTCACAGATCCATACGAAAATCTGTGCAATAACCTGTTGCTACTCTGTGCAATTTTTTACTGGGGTTATATCACTATCATTATGTATATCACTATGTTTATTATGTTTCTTCCATGTGCAATCTTGTTCAACATTCTCATCAGGTGCTAAAACATTATCATTATGTGCAATACCTTATTATGTGAAATAGCTACACCATGTAAATATAACTGCTTATGTCAGTATTATTGATCTATTTCTGATCCCTATTACATGCAGTAACAGTCCTAGCTGTTGTCTGTGTTGTTAGTAATTCACTTTACCGTATGTTACTTATCTATAGTATTTACGTGCGGCGTTTGTGTGTACAGCACAGTGTTTTTCCAATTGAGTTTTTTTCTACAGATTAGATCTATTTATATTTTATATTTTATATTGTTCTTGTCTCTGTGTCTCTATGTGTCTGTGCAGTCACAACATAAGCCGTTTCCCCCGGGATCACTTAAGTTCTCTGATTCTGATTTTGAAATAAACTGGATTAACAAAGACCTTGTTGTTCTTGATTTAGGCCGACTTTAGCCTCGTAGCTCCAGTTTGAAACTGAAGAAGCAAATTTTGGATAACGAATTTGACTCGGCTGAACAGCTACGTCTAAAGAAAGAAGAAAAATGTCAATTTGACTTTTTGCAAAACCATTCTTTTAGGGTCAACACGAAACCAAACTCTGGTCACATTTAGCACGACTCCTCATATCATATTATTCAAAAGACAAATTTCTTGATATTTCTGTTGACTTTCAATTGAAATCTAATGACCCCCACTATTACTTTAAAGACCCTTCTTGTTGCTGTGTTTCACTCAGAAAGTTGTCACAATATGGAAGGAAAATGCTCTATAATCTTCCATTTTCACAAACAGATGCACCACTTAGTGGAAAAAAAAACAAATGCTGTCATATTTCAATGTAGAAATGAAGATATACACCAGTTTAAATAAACTAATATCCTTTTATAGGTTTAGATGGTTTCAGTGGACAGTTAAGTGTCCTGCTTTACCTCAGTTCACCTCTTCACATTGAGTTTATTTCCCTGTAATAGAGTTTATTAGCTAGGATAGAGTTTATTATACTAGGATAAAGTTTATTAAAACTAGTATAGAGTTTATTCATCTAGGATAGAGTTTATTAAGATAGGATAGATTTTATTAATCTAAAATAGTGTCTCAGGATTTTATTAGGTTAGGATAGAGTTTGATAATCTAGGGTAGAGTTTATTTACTTGTAATAGAGTTCATCATCCTAGAATAGGGTTTTTTAGGATAGGATAAAGTTTATTAAGCCAGGACATAGTTTATGTAAATGTAATAGAATTTATTAACGTATGATAGACTTTATTAACCTAGGATGGAGTTTATTAACCTAGGATAGAATTTATCAAACTATGATTGAGTTTATTAAGCTAGAATAAAGTTTATTTACCTGTAACAGAGTTGAAGATACAGTTTATTAACCTAGATTATAGTTTATTCATGTAGGATAGAGTTTGTCAACCTATTAACGCAGGATAGAGTTACTTAACCTAAGACAGAGTTTATTTACCTATGATTGAGTTTATTAACATAATATAGATCTTACATACCTATAGAATGCATGGAATTGTCAGAAGGCCGCCTTGGCCCTCATTCAGATCAAATGAAGACGAAAAACATGCTCATGTAATCGTTAATCCTCAGTGGTTCTTAAAGTCTGCAATATGTAACCAGGGGGTCCATGAGGGTCCCTGGTTTTGTTTGTCATTTCCTAAATGATGTAACCTGAGTAGAGACTTGGTGACTTGAGAAATGTGTGATGTGTAAATTTGACTTTTTGGAGAACCATATTAAGCATAACTCATATCGTATTATTGAAATCCTTTTACTGAAATCTAATGACTTAAGCAGTAATATTATGCTTTCCTGTCCCACCACCCCACCATGATAGAGTGAAACCCCACTATTACCTTAGAGACCCTCTTTGAAGTTATGTTTCACTCAGAAAATTGTTACAATATGGAAGAAAACTGTTTAGAGTTTAAAAATCTAGGGCAGAGTTTATTAGGTCAGGATAGAGTTTATTAAGTTAGGACAGTATAAGGAGTATAATAACCCATAATTTATTTACTTGTAATAGAGTTTATCATGCAAGAACGGGGGTTATTAGGAAAGGATAGAGTTTATTAAGCCAGGGTATTATTTATGTAACTGTAAAATAATAATTTCTTAACCTAGGATAGAATTTATTCACCTGGGATAGAGTTTATTAAGCTAGGATGTAATGTATTAATCAGTATTAGTTTAAAGTTTATTAATGTAGGATTAATGTTGGATAGAGTTTATTAACCTATGATACATTTTATTAACCTAGGACAGAATTTCTTTTTAACTAAAGTTTGCTGCTCTATGAACTGTTCTATAACTTTTCTATACTTCAGCACTGGATTATTAATGTTCTGTAGGTATGTGACATATAGCCAGGGGTCCATGTGGGTCCCTGGTTTTGTTTCTTGTTTTCTAAATGATGTGATAAACTAGTGGAGACTGTTTCAGCCTGGAAAGGGTACCTGTCTGAAAGAACCACTGATGAATGGTCGTTTGCCTGCGCGTAAATGAAAAATGAACTTTATGTGATGTTCATTTTTCATTTGATGCAAATGTGATGCAATCTCGCCCCCCTCCGGCTGACAGACCCCTTACAGCACTAAGGAGTTCTGCCGTTCCCTCTTCCACTCTGTAGGGGCAGTAAAGAGCCTCCTCGAGTAGCTGGTAAATAACGTGTGAGGAAGAGTGAGCTAAGTTTATTTTGCTAGCTTGTGTTTCGGATAATTTTTTTTTATTCTTGAGACCCAGTCATGTCGGAAAGAAAAGTCTTAAATGTGAGTAGATTTAGTACTTTTCCCCCTCCTATGGTGATGTAAGGCAACGTGGTTGATAAACCTAAAAAAATCCTTTTAATAGTTTGGATATGCTAAGCTCAGTTAGCATCTTAGCTAACAAATATTTAAGTTATTTGGCTGATAATAATTTCTGTTATTTACATGAATTAATTATCATATAAAGAAGCGAAGAAGCTTTCCTAACAGTCTTGTTACTAATAAGACACCTAAACTTTGTGTTTTGAGAAGTTTGTTTATTTTTAGCCACATATGCTACTCTGTAGTAGCAACCCTTTAAAGGGCCCATGTCGTTGAAACCAAAGTGTTACATTGTTTGTAATTGTATTATACTGTTTATTGTATTTTAAATTATTAAATGATTTTAATTTAAATAGTTTTAGATGCAGGGTGTAATTACTGCTAAAGTTTCAAATGTATTTCCCTCCCCAGTACGTACAATCCATAAGCTGCAAAAACAGGCCCTTTAGAGTACTGCTTTTGTGACGTCTCAAAACTTAATGCTGCTCTATATTCATGTATTCAGTCTACAGCAGTTTTGCCTACTTATCTACCTCGAAATAATGAAGTGTGTTATAGCCTACTGCTTTCTGAAAGCACAGTAACTAGAAGGCAGCTAGTCAGAGCACTGATCATTAACATCAGTCAAGAAGAGTGACTAAAACAGTCTTTTTCATTCTAGGCAGTAATGGCAGATGTTTAATGGTCATGTGAAGTGATTTATGAGTGGTTTTGGGCGATTTGGTCCCCTTCCATTATTAGTACAGAGGCACATTTCTGGACTTACAATATACAAAAGAGTAGGGAGCATTACATATTCACATTAATGAGTTTTGAACCTTGAGAAATGCTTTGCAGACACAATGCTTGTCATTGTGTCTTTTTGTTTTGGAGTATGAAATGACCATGGGTGAAGGGACGGGGAGTGCACTGTGGAGAATGCATTTTAGAGAAAAACTTAATTTGTTCAGTAAAACAATTCAGGGTTGTAGTTATGGTGTTAGGGTTTTTTGGGTGGTGGCGGTGAGGAAAAAATGTCAGCTCTGGGGGTTAGGGATTTATGTTGATGTTGTGGTGGTCAGTTTTCAAATTCTGATTGATGGTTGGCCTGATATTCCAAGAACTACTTACGCGACTGGAAGCATATGGTACAATTGTACAGTTACTTTGTTGCGGAAGTGATAGAACATATAAGAATTGTGAGACATTACTAATTTTATATGGAGGCAAATTATTATACATTTCTATATTCTCTTACTTTCTAGCTTCTTATAGTATTACTGTAGATCTTTTTTTCATGGTTGACCATGTAATGACAAGTTCAGTATATACCTCTCATGTAGAGCTACAGATGCTTTGTTGCACTTAAATGAACATATCAAGATCCTGTTTGGCTACGTTCTGTAACATATTTATTGTCATTAATTTGTTACATATTGTTGAACGCACTTATCCACACTTTTCTCACTGTTACATCTCTCTGTTTCTGTTTTTGCAGAAATACTACCCCCCAGATTTTGATCCATCTAAAATCCCAAAACTCAAACTCCCCAAAGACCGGCAGTATGTGGTTCGATTGATGGCTCCATTCAACATGAGGTGAGTTCCTTGGAAGAACTACTAACCATCTGTAATATTCACAAATATAACTGACAAATACTTTAATCGAGCATGTATAAGTGACTAATCTCTAATGCAGGTGTCACCACTAGTCTAATACACAGAGACCATGTAGTTGCAGGTTTTCATTATGGTTGAGCAGAAGCTCCCCAAGCACACACATTGACATAAGGCTCAATCAGTTGATTAGTTATAGGATGTTTGATTGGTTGTAATGAAAGCCTGCAGCCCCACTGGCCCTTAGAGTATAAGACTGGTGACCCTCTCCTCTAATAACGTGTTCGTTTCAGGTGTAAAACTTGTGGAGAGTACATATACAAAGGGAAGAAGTTCAACGCAAGGAAAGAGACCGTACAGAACGAGCTATATATGGGACTGCCCATCTTCCGCTTCTATATCAAATGCACAAGATGTCTGGCTGAAATCACATTTAAGGTATGTGCCAGTGCTAACTTCTAGAAAGCATAGACCAAGGGTGTCCATTTTTATTTGTCCTCACAGAGTGGCAGCACATTTTCAGTCCATAAATTTCACTTGTTTGATTAGTTGGTCCCAACTGCTTTAAAATGAAAACCTGAAAAATGAAAAATTGGGCATTGCTGGTGTAGATGTTACCTATAGTCTTGTGACTAACCTCATCCCATTTTTGCAGTGCTCATCGTGACCATGTCTTCTTTTTGGTTATTCCCAAAATAGACAGACCCAGAGAACACAGACTATGCTATGGAGCATGGTGCGACCCGAAACTTTCAGGCTGAGAAACTGATTGAGGAAGAGGAAAAGAAAATCCAAAGGGAACGAGAGGAAGAGGAGCTTAACAATCCCATGAAGGTAATGTTGAACATGCCTTGTTAGTTTTACTTTAAGCCTATTGGTCTTCAGCAAGTAATCCGTAAATTTCACAGAAACCTTACTTGTTTTGAGTAACATTAGTCTACAGTGATTTGCAAAAGTATTCAACCCCCATCATAAGTTTTTGGATTACAAAAGATTTGTACACATATCTATCCATTCAGTATTGTTAATGTAAACTCTTATGCTGTAACAATATATTTGCAAAGTCAAAACATTTTTCTATAGATATTTAACTAAAGAAGATGAATTCAAATATAGGGTTTGCATAGGAATGCAACCCCTTCACATTAATAATATGGAGAGAAGGTCTGGCCAAGTAAAAACCAGTCTGAAACAAACAACCTTACTCACAAGTAGTACCTAATTATGGTCAAATAGGTGTCACCTTTGTGTCCTTTTTTTTTATTATTTTGTCATGCATGTAAACCTGGAGCTTCCAAAGCACAAGGGTATAGATGTTTAAACAAACAACATATTTCTTTTTTTTTTATTTTTATCTTTTTAATATTGGTAGACAAATAGTCTATTTTGGCATTGAAAATATGCTGGGGCAAAAGGGTTCTCAACATAAATGTTGAGGAAAATTGTGTTTTATATTCCATAAAATTCTGACGGCTTCCAAAGGGATTGAATACTTTTGCAAACACGGCATATAGCTCGGAAAGGTGCTCTACATGTCTAATGAACTATGTTAAGTCATAGCAAGCAAACAAGTAAATCTTGGTGGTTGAGCCACATTAGAATTCTGTTGACTCATCAAAAGTCTCTATTGTTCCCCAAGGTTCTGGAGAACCGCACACGGGATTCAAAGATGGAGATGGAAGTTCTGGAGAATCTACAGGAACTGAAGGAACTGAACCAGCGGCAGGCTCTGGTGGACTTTGAGTCCATGCTGGGGCAGTACAAGGAGCTGGAGAAGAGACAGAGGGAGAAAGAACAGGAGGAGGATGAGCGAGAGACCAAGTATGTGTAGAGTATAGCATCCCTATTGCAGCATAGTTGTTTTATACTGTGTCTGTTTACAGCATTTGGTGGAGCTATTTTACAAAATGAGCTGTTAGAACAAAGTACTGGGGGTGCAGAGATATGAGAATTGTCAGTCGATTCCAATATCTCATCGTTTTCATGTGCTGATACAAAAACAAATCTTATATAGGGTTATAAATGTAGATATTTTAGCACATTAGTCCAGAGGATGCAATATTGGTCTTTCTTTTTTGTGCTTGATATGATTCAGTTGTGATTTGTTAAGAATTCGTATAACAAACAAGCACAAGAACAGTAGACAAAAATATTATACAGAGCAATTTCTCTGTTACTGCAGTTTGTATAAATACATGTGAGCACTACCTTTTCACTGCTGGTACGTGAATCTCTGAAACAGACTAAAGATGTTTATAAAGGCCCGATACAAAATTAACTGTAGTCTCCTCTCTTCATACTACATTT
Source organism: Bryconaethiops microstoma (assembly GCA_037577275.1). NCBI lineage: Eukaryota > Metazoa > Chordata > Actinopteri > Characiformes > Alestidae > Bryconaethiops > Bryconaethiops microstoma. The sequence continues at coordinate 7,416 of JBBJLS010071957.1, forward strand.
TCTCATTTCTGGCTGCAATTTCGATTAATATTCTCTCTAACTCCCCACCTTCTCTCTTTGTCTTCCTTTTTCTTTTTTTTCCTCTCTTCACTCTCTCTCTAGGGAGATGTTGGAGAGAGCTTTGGTGAAGAGGCTGAGAGACTCAGACTCTGACTCTGATCAGGAGGAAGAGAATGAAAAACAGCTGCAGAAGAAAAACACTGATGAAAGACCCACAGACATCCTGACCACAGACAGAAGCACAGACACAAAGGTACTTTAGCTTCCATTAGTTGGTTAGTTAGTTATTGAGAAGTGCTTACTACTCAAAGAAAGTGTTTAAAATAGTTCAGGTTAGAATCATAAACATAACCAGCCTTTATTGGCCAACTGTATACACATGAAAGGAACTTGCTACCAGGTAGGTAGCAGAAGAGGGTTTTAGTGATATCAGAACCAAAATGCAGGACACATTTGGCTGAAAACCAAAAAAGCTTATACTAAATAAACAGAATGCATAGAATAACAAATGCACTCAACAGCAGAGAACAGATATTCATTCAAGGCACTGAATTCCATATATTTTTAGGCATATTTTGCACTCTGAGATTTGGATTATTTCTTCATTTAAAAAAAACAACAAAAAAAACAGGTACTTTCTTTTGTGCTTCAGGTGTTTTTCTATATTTGGCATATCAAGCCGAATGTCATTCATTTAAGTAGAATCAGACATGTACTGGGGGAGTCCTTGAGTTTTCCGCTTCTTCCATTTCTGCTGCACCTTTTGATGCTTTGTTATAGTATATATATTGTTTATTTGTTAATGTTTGTATTTTCCTTTATTGATTTTTTTAAAAAAATGCCATTTGTTTTAGTTTTCAACCAGATTTTAAAGTACTATTTTTGCCTGCTGTTGCTGTTGATTTTTGGTGGTAGTTTTGGGAACTAAAAACTTTGGTTGATGGTCAAAAATATCATTTTCGGTGTTCATCTGAGAATTATTGGTGCATCCCTTGAAAGTGTTTCATTGTGCAGTTGCTTAGACATTCATTTCTGTATTATTCTATGTATACACACTCACAGACATGGAAACATTCATTGCTAAACCAGTGTGGGGGTATTAGCTCCTATGCATAAACATTAGTTTAAAAAAAAGCACAGAAAATTCAGGCTTCGCATGTGTTTTGTAAAATGCATTTTGCATTTCTCACATTTCTTATAAGCCACGGCTTTGAATTCTTCGTCCTCCTACACAGGCCTCCTCCTCCACTGGTGTGAAGCGACAGAAAGTGGAGAGCTGGGAGAGGAGTGTGGGGGGGTTGGGAGGGAAAAGTGCACTGGGGTCATTAGTAGTGAGGAAGAAACCTGCTGCCACCAGCACAACACAGGAGCCTGCAGCTGGAAGCCAGACAGGTAGGGATACATGGGCCAGTACAGCTCAGCACTATCACACTAGTTTAATCATAGAAGCCTCTTTTGAAAGACTTTGTAGTTTCTTAATTTTGGAATATTTAAAAAGACTTTGCATGCTCTTTGTGTAATTTAAAAAAAAAAAGTTTCTCTTGTTTCTTTTTTATTAAATTCATGTTGCTTCATTAATTGTGAAAAGTAGAGTATTTTAGCTATAACTGATAGGAGGAGGGTTTGCATATTTTCTCCATATTCATATGGGTTTCTGCTGGGTACTCTGTTACGGTCCAAGCTAGTTAACTTGAGCAGAACACAGACAACTAAGCGATATTTTATTACAAAGTCCTTAATCTTGTCTTAATTTATCAGCCTGCTTTGTGGGGCATTCTCTTGGTGTGCTGGATTACATTTTCTGTTATATTTCTCTGTACAATTCAGATGTAGCTGCTCATAAACCTGCAGAGACGTGTTCTTCAGCTCCTACCGCCAGCCGCCCACCTGCACCAGCTCAAAACGGCTCCTCTCTCAGCCTGCTGGGGGCGTACTCTGACAGCGACGAAAGCAACTCCGACTGAAAGTCAATTAGTGCTGATGGAGGCCGTCATTGATGTGAAAAACTGAGAAAGGACAGTCAGAGGGAACACACTCGAGAGCAGACACCTGCTTTGTATATTCAGTTGATTGACTCTTTTTAAATAATCATTCTTGCTGAATTACTATTATTTCAAACTTATTGTTTTGTTTCTATTGAAGTAAATACATGTTTCCCTAGTTTTAAATGGAAAATAGCTTTTGTGTCCATCTCCCTTAAATAAGATCCCTTATTAAATCTACCTTTTCTTGTCATTTTTCAAAACTGTTTCAACACAAGGGTTAATATTTGGTCAGTATCTTCATGTATCTTTTTCTGTATCATACAGCTCATACTTTTGTTTAGTGAGTCATTCATATTGTCACTGTTTCTCTAAGCCAGACCCACAAGCCTTTCATTGTGGTACTTTAAGTCTTTAATCCTCAGTGATTTACATTGATCTTATCTGCCCACTGTCAGGGTGGTTTCAGCCACACAGTATGCATTTGAAGTTTATGCTGGAGTTCTTTATAAGCTGGTTAGTCAGAGATCAAGACTCTCCCTCCCCAGTGGAAACCCTTCTTAGTCTGGGACAGAGATAAAAACGTGTCTAGAAAATGACCCTTTTAAATGTGGGTCTTTTTTCCCCCTCCATCTGAGAGTCATGCATTTCTTGGGCATACCATTAGACTGCGAAGGACTTGAAAGGGAATCTATAAAGCTGGTTTAGCTTTTAATCCCCCATTTCTGGTGGCAGATGTTTAGTTTGAACATGCATCGAAGTTATTAGAGCAAGGAAAAATGCAAAAAATTTTACAACAATAAATTGTATTTTATTATATCAGAACGTCATTCAAATGTATGATTTTCTTTTTTCCCCCAAGTAGTTTTTGTAGTATAAAAAGTTTTTAATTACCTATTGAAATGTTATCAATACAAAAAAGGTTTTCCCATAACAAAGAACTGTGAAAAACCATGATTAGTGAAGTTCCTTACTGAAATGCTCTAATATGAGTTTTACAAAGCAAATTAAATACTTCATTAGCATCAATAACTTTTTCTCTCTCAGTCAAACACATACACAAAGTATTGGCACACACCTGTTTTTCAGGGTTTGGGTTAGGTCCCTTACTTCCGGTGAAGGGCTTAATCTTGATGCTTCAGCAGGCCAAGATATTTTGGAAAACGCCATGCCATTTTAACTTTATGGACACAGTCTGGGGAAGAACCTTTTCTATTCCAGCATGACTGTGACCCAGTGCACAAAGCAAGCTCCATAAAGACATGGCTGGATGAGTTCAGTGTGGAAGAACTTGACTGGCCACACAGAGCCCTGACCTCA
>JBBJLS010071958.1:0-10717 GCA_037577275.1 Bryconaethiops microstoma
TGCAGTAGTGTTTGTAGAGCAGCTTTTCTATGTGCTGTATTCCAGCAGCTTCACTCCTGATTCAGGTTCTGATGGGATGAAACAGAGCTCACACATGCACACACTATGCTCTTAACATCACTATTTTAATTGTTGCAATTGTAAAATAATTTAAGAGTGTTATGTAGTTTAATGTTTTCAATGTATAATAAATTATTTATAGGTATTATTTTTACATTTTCTCCAAACATTTTTTGCTTAGAATTTTGAATCAAGTGTGTCAATAGTCTATAAAACAATAGCGACATGCACATTTTACACAGACATGCACAAATTGAGATATATATATATATATATATATATATATATATATATGACGTACGTACACACTGAACCTTCATTTCTAAACACACATACAGTTGGCGAAACTTGGTCGCATGCAGTTTTCTGCAGAGCTGGACCTGATTAGCCATGGTGTGTTCTGTATCTGTAATTACACTACAGAGGAAGAGTAACAATGCAAAAAATGTTGTCAGGACTCGAAGACGCCTGTCTCAGCGACGACAAGCAACACTAACAAGGCTTTTTCTTCTCCATTCAGACCTTCCCAATTAGCTCCCAAAGCAATGGTTTTCAGCTCCAGTCATGAAGACCCTCAAGCACACATGACCTCACTCACAAAGGCCTCGGTAATGAGCTAAAGGCTTGGATCAGGTTTGTTACATTGAAGAAACCATAAAAATGTGCAGATGCATGGGTTTTTCACAGGTCAGGGATTGTGGACCAACTTAACGAGGACACACTCTGGGCACTCTCGCCACATTCCAGAACATTTCGAGAAACTAATGAGTTCAGGAACTGCAGGAGCTTTTACATCAGAACCTACAGAGGAATAAGTTCTTCTAGATCTTTTAGTTATTATAGACACTTTCTCCCAACAATTTTGTGGATCTAAAGAGTTCCGGGACTATAAACGGTTGTCCACTAAGATTTTGAGATCTTTGGAGGACCTAAAAGACAGTAAAACTATTTCCTTGATGAGCTCCACCAAGGATCTGCACCCTCATTGAGTAGCTAATGAGTTCCTATAAAAATGGGTCAGAAGCTTTTAAATAACTAGCGTTTTGTACAAGATTCCAGAACCATCTGAAAAATGAAGGGATTGTAAACTCACAGGAACTTCTGCACCAAGAACTGTGTGAGGATCCAAAAAGTTTGGGAAATTTCAGAACCTTCGTAAGAACTGATGGATTCTACATCTAAAAGCACTTCCACACTCTGACGTTTACAAGACTTTGGTAACCACTCATCTTTGTCTTGGCTAAAATCTCTAAAACCAATATGATTGACAGGATAAAAGAAATCTTGAACAAGTGAAACGAACAATTACAACTGAATAATGGTCTCAGAATGTTAATGTAACATGAGCCAGAATAAATAAAGGTTATGCTGAAGAAATAAGACATTTTTTACTGATAAAAAAATCAAATGTGGAAATGACTACACAAGCAGATGATATTAAAGATTGGACAGATGACGATTTATTCTGTAAAACCACTTTACTTTAATTTCTACCATTAGCCCAAACTGTTGATGTTCCAGCTTGTTTATATTACTAAAGGTCTAGGTTAAGTGCTCACTGTGTTTCTGTCCCAGAACAGTCCATATGCAGGGTCCCCTACTAAATCTGCCAATGAACAGGTGAGTCCAAACTGTGTTGGAGATCGACCCTCCAGGACCAGAGTTTGGCACCCCTGAAATAGTGGTTTGTGATGAACTAAAAAAGTAAACCATTTCCAACACAACAAGTGTTCTCAAGCAAAACAATTTCAGAACATTTTAACCAGAATGTGTTGAAGAAACTAAAAGGGTCCAGAATAGTTGATACATTTACAAATATCAATACAGGCAGTTTGTCTTGGTTAAGAGCATTAATGAATGAATTCTGGAAACATAGAGAACTGATAGATCCAAAAAGGTGACAAAACTTTACACTCAACAGTCAACAAGAACATCTGTCATCATCTGCTTAGTACCTGGAAAACAAACACTTTTTGTTCCCTTTCAGCTCAGCCAGGCACAAAATCAGTGAATCAAAACAAGGAGAACAAAACTACACTCAGCGAAGCTTTTGTAGATCTAGTTTATTGAAGAAATTCCCATGTTCTTCACTTCTGCAGCATATGCCACACACACAAACACTCGCACACACATAACATCACAAGAACTAGTTATTTTTCCACAATATTCCAGAACCCTCTGAGAAACTAAAAGATTCTGTTTCAATAGGAACTTCCACATTGAGGTTTCAAAATCGTGTCAGAAACTAAAAGTTTGGAAACTGCAGGCAATGTTCAAGCCAAAATTTCAGAACCTTCTGAGGAATTAGAGGATTCTACATCTAAAGCACTTTCCCACCCAGATTTTAGAATGATCTGAGAAACTAAAGAGCTTGAGAAGTACAGTCACTTTCCTATCGAGGTTTCAGAACCTTCTGAGGAACAAAAGGATTCTACACCTACAGGAACTTCCGAACCAAGGTCGCAGAACCTTCCAAGGAGCTTAAGAGTTTGGAAACGATAGGACCTCTCCCACCAAAGTTTCAGAACCTTCTGATTAACTAAAGATGTTGAAAACCTTCTGGTCCTGAATGTTCTGGAGTTCTAGAACTACTGGCAATATCCAGGCATAAGTTGTGTCTGAAGGTAGTGAACAACCAATGTACACTATTTAAACACACACATACACACACGCACACACACACACACACAGGATGCATAGGGCTTCAAGTATCAAGGCCTCTTGTTCTTACCTTTCTCCATTGCCAGTGGAGCATCTGAAAGAAGAGAAGAGAAGGTTAGAACAAGAAACACAAGACCTAAAGCTGCAGACACTTTAATTCCCAGCCACTTTGGGAAACGGGTGTAATAGAGACCAGTCTGGAAAACTGGCAGGCAAAGACCAAAGCTGGCTAATTTGCAAAACCATAAATGGCACAAAAATGAACATAATTATATAGGACATATCAAATATAAGATAATAAGATAATTAAATTAGATCATTATATACAGAGTCCTTCACAGATCTGTGGCAAAATATATAGCTGTGGTTAGCCACACAGCTAACATAGCCATTAGCAATCTGGCTAACCCAACATGTTAGCCACATACACACATACACAGACACACACAGACACACAGTGGGGGCCATTATTTATTCATACATAGGTCACTGTGTGTCTTAACAAACAAAAATATTCCTCTGAAACTGGTCAGGTTCAGGGACTGCCCTGAAAATGAGAGTCTTTGAAAGTCCTTCATGAAGCCTGTAGAACTGTTCCTCAAGACTACATTAAAAATACAAATAAGTCTGGCTCTTTGGAAGCAGAATATGAAGAAATGACAGGGGATGTGTTTCTTAGTCGCTGTTTCAAGAGTATGATCAGGCAACTGTCAGGTGGAACTGATCTGATCATCAGAGGAGCTGTGAGAGACCTTCAGCAGGTCTGGACCACTCCAGCCTTGGACCAGAATGAAAACAGACTTTTACTGTCAGACCACCCGGAGTGAGAGAGAGAGAGAGGCATGAAAACAGAGGAAAATAGAAGGCACTCAGGCGTGAGAAGAGAAAATACATATACAAAAACTGCTGCGGTAAATAGTTCACACCAATGCCATGGGTGCCCCCCTCCCTTCATGTTTATTTAATACATGTGTCTAGATACAAACACATATTTAAACAAATAAATAAATAAATAAAACACTCTTTTCCTCACTGGATGGAAAATCCTTGAGCGACTTTGAAACTCCCGGAAAACAAACGAAGTTCAAGTATTTTCTTATTCCATTTTCCTTTAATTTTCTATAACTCTGTACACCCAGAGAGAGTGACTGAAAGAGAGAGAGAGAGAGAAAGAGAATGTATTAGAATTATGGTCTGTTGGGTTTTACTAAGGGTAAAATAATCTCTTGTTCTGCCTGAGTGCTGGACTGAAGTTTGGATCTGTCACATCTGTCCTGCCAATTTTAGAACAGAAATCAGACAGACAAGGTTCGGGTCAGACCTCCTGACCTGATTTTACCTCAAACCAAACCAAAACCAGCCCGGCTGTCACTTCACAGCCTCCAACATGGACTCTCACACTTTAACCCCAGACCTCATGATTGCAGTAGGACCTGAAAAGGAACTGATAATTTAAACCTTTATACATCTGACACTCCATTAATAACTAAATTACACGCAACTCGGGCTGCGCCCCAACAGCTGATGCAACTGACAGATGGAGTGCTGTGTAGGACACTAAAGAGCACAACACACGACTCCCTTTGAAAGGTTAAGGTCAGTTTACAGTTACAACACTCACACACTTTGTCCTTTTCGGTCAGATTTTTCTGGCAGTGTCACTGTCCCATACCACAGGGAACCAATTATGTTTCTACTCTGCAAATGTTTCTACATTGTAACATTGTTGAAAAAGAAAATGAGGGGGAGAAAGGGAGAATGAAAGAGGAAGAAATAAAGAGAGGAGGGAGAAAAAAGAAAGGCAGGGAGATGGGAGAAAGAGAGAAGAAAGAAAAGACAGAGTAATACAGAGACACAGTTAAGGTGGAGAAAATGGGGGGAAGAAATAAAGAGAAAGAAAAAGAGGGAGAAAGAAAGACGGAGGGAGAAAAGCAAGAGAAAGTGAGAGAAAGAGAGAATCAGAGAAGAGAGGCAGTCATAAAGAGAAGGAAGAAAAAAAGAATTAAAAGGAGAAAGAAAGAAGGATAAAGAAAAAGTAAGAGGAGGGAGAAAAAATGAAGAGCGAAAGGGTATGAGAGAGGTAAGAAAGAAAGGGAGAGAAAGGCAAGAAAAAAGAGATAAAGAATGAGAGAGAGAAAGTGAGAGAGGGAGAGAGAGAGGTGGTCATGAACAAATAAAGACTGAGAACAGGGAAAGAGAGGAGGAAGAAAAAAGAGAGAAGAAAGGATGAGAGGATGAGAGAGAAGAAAGAGAGGGATAGATAAGTGAAAAATAGAGACAGTAAAGGGGGGACAGAGAGAGGAGAGAAAGAAAGAGAGAGAAGGGGGAGAGAGATCGAAAAAGAGAGAGGATGGAGAGGAGTGAAAGAGAGAGAGAGAGAGAGAAAGGGGGTATGAATGTTGTTGCTATAGTCGCTTGACCCGCACTGTTGACAGCAGCTTTGCACGTTTAATAATTCAGAGCAGGAGAAAAAAGCCTCCATCCAGGGCAGCAGTGTATAATGGGAAAGACAGAGCGAGATAGAGACACACACACTCAGCTAGATGTGTTCTGGCATGAGCATCAGGGGGCCTACACACACACACACACACATGGGATGAAATGTGCTCCAGAAAACAGAAAAAGTTCTATTGTGTTAGTATTCATTGAGTTGGCCTCCAAGTATTTGGCATGAATTTGCGTGCGCACGTGTGTGTGTGTGTGTGTGTGTGTGTGTGTGTGTGTGTGTGCATGCATTGGGCCCATGACTACAGGGAAGGCCGTGCACGGACCTCCCAACACAAAGAATACCGTTCAGCACATTCAGCAGATTTCCACATTTATGAAGCTCTGTTTATGTTATGTTATTAAATTAATAGTTCTAATCCAATTGGATTGAAAACTTAAGACATGGAACACGAGAGGAAGAAACATTAACAACGAATAACATCAGGTTAGAGCTGTTCTATGCAATAAAGACCTTAGGAGAGTGAAGAAACTATTTCTTTGCAGTGGTAGTGAAGGGAACCAGATGTCTCCAACACAAATAAAATTGGGGCAGCTGGTAGCCTAGTGGTTAGAGCGTTCGCCCTCTGATCAGGAAGTTGTGGGTTTGAGTCCTAAGACTGCTGAGCAAGGTACTGTCCCCACACACTGCTCCCCCGGTTCTGTGTTCCTGGCTGCGTGCTGTTTCACTTGGTGAATGGGTTAAATGCAGAGGAAGAATTTTGTGCTGTTCACGTATGACAGAATGGTCACTTTCACTTACAGCCGTTTTATTCACTATCAACCCCCAGTGAAGCTCCACGTGTCTCTGATGTTTATATGGATGTCGATGATGGTAAAATAGTGGAGAATCTGAACTAAATTACTTTTCTTTGGGGACTTTTGGCCTCACGCCATGCATGAATCCCTTCACCATGATTGAGTTTAGTTTTAGGATCAAAAGCTTCTCGAAATTCTGGTAGAGCCACATCTCAAGAGTCAGGTGGTGCAACCATAACCAATTCACGGCATAACTTTTTGTGAGGAGCTTTTAGAGGCAGACGTCTGGTTCTATTCACCTCCACTGTTACACAAACTTGGTGAATTTCTCCAGAGCAAACAATTGACATAATTAATTATAGATTTATTACATTAAAATAGAACCACAAAACAACATTAGCAACTCCAAAATATTAGGTCAATGTTTTCTTCAAGTACCTGTTCACACTCAACACACACACACACACAAACACACACACACACACACACACACACACACACACACACACACACACACACACACTGGCCCTGTAGCTGTGCTGTCTGGTTGCAGCTGTTGACCCCTCGCAGCTCTACACACACCAGCTGCTCTTGCCCCAGAGCATCATGGGAAAGTGAGGCCAGCTGCTCCTGCCCCAGAGGCTCAGGGGAAACCGAGTAGGTGTCTGTCTGTCTGTCTGCCTGTCTGTCTGTCTGTTTGCCTGTCTGTCCATCCATTTATGAGCCTATGATGCCATTGCTTGCCTTGGTGTTTTTCATCTGAATAGCTGAGAGGTGTGTCATTAACAGGCGGGTGCTAGCTAAGGCAGAGAAAATCTCAAGATTTTTTAAATTCTATTTACAAAGCGCCAACGATAGATCTTAAAACATACACACAGTACTTGAAAACTAAAAGATTCAGGGTTTCTAGTGGTGTTACTCTTATATTTTTATAGGACTCTTATATGTTTATAAGACTAAAACTCACAGAGCTTTAAATGTTTGTTTGGACTTTGACGGGTCCCCCCTGGGGACCAAACAAACAGAGGGTTAAATATTAGTTTGCATAGTCTGTGTACTAGATAATTATTTGAGGTAATTTATCGGTAAGTTCTCAGACAGTCTAATGAAATTACACGGAAACACCCTATGAATTAGGTACATCAGTGTAACTATGCTGCGTAAATCCTTCTATCTTTTTGTCAAACCCTGTTTTTACTTTTCACCACACTGTCTTTCTGTTGTCCCTCTGTTTTTATATTCTGTCAGTCCCTCCATCTTTACTTTCTCTCAATCCCTCCATTTTACTTTTTGTCAGTCCCTCTGTTTACTTTCCCTCTATCCCTCCATTTTTATTTTTCATCAGTCCCTCTTTGCTTTCCCTCAATCCTTCCATCTTTACATTCCTTTAATCTCATAGCTTTTACCTTCTGTCAATCCTTCTATCTTTCTCTCAATTCCTCTGTTTTTACTTTCCATTCAATCATTCTGTCAATTCTTTTTTCTCTTAGTCCCTCCATTTTCACTTTACCAAAATCCTGTCTTTAACTTCCCTCAATCTTTCAATCTTTACTTTGCCTCAATACCTCCATCTTTAATTACCTTCAGTCTCGCTTTTTTACTTTTACTTTTACTCTCTCTTTTTCTTTTGATCCTCACATTTTTTTTACTTTCCCGCAATTGTTCTGTATTTACATTCCCTCAGTCTATTCCTCTTCATGTTCTCTCAATCTCTCTGTCCTTACTTTCCTGCTATCCTTCCATCTTTACTTTTAACTTTACTCTTCCTCTTTCTTTCTCTTGAGCTTTCTGTTTCTTTCTTTTTCCTAAACCCCTCAATCTTTGCTGTCCCTAAATCTCTCCATCTTTACTTTCCCTCAATCCATCCATCTTTTCCTCAATCCCTCTGTCTTTACTTTTCTCTTCTGTTTTCAAATCCCATCTTAAACTGGTTTAAGATGGTTTTGTCTGAATGCTGTTGACTCACTGCTCTCTATCGACTCTTGGCCTCTTTTCCTCTTTTTTTCAGAGCGTCTGAGAACGATCCAGGTCTCGGCGCCCAACTTAGCACTTTGTTAATCGATGCAGGAGTGAGACAAAAAAAAAAAAACAAAAAACGAAACTCCTGGCGTTTGACTCGTGTCAGTGCTGCTAGCCAGCGGCTCGAGCCTCGACTCAGAATAAATGCAGCGGAGGAAAAGAGAGCGGAAAAAAAGAAAAAAAAGTGTTTTTTCCCACTCGCTATCATTCTCCATCATCCACCGCTGAGAGAATATGTAATTACCATTATCTCTTGCTCCCTCCGTCCTTCTTCCTCCCTTTTTCCATCACGTTCGGCCATCGCGAGCATAATGATGATAAAAACACATTCTCGAAATAGACCAGCCTTCTTCATTTAAACATGCACACACAGACACACACACACACACACACACAGACACACACACACACACACACACATACAAGGACTGATATAATTATTTTCATGGCTGTGTATTAGCAGTCTAAAAATTCTTATTTAAAGGATTTTCATTTATTTTTGTCCTATGTTTTTCTAAATTATGTTGTTAATAAGATATGCATAATAACAGGTGCTTGTTTTAATTAAATACATAAACAGTGGGTCCAGAGTTGGGTTTACACCAGAGTTGGTGTAACTCACCAAGTCAGAACTGTTCACAGTGGACATGAATGGAACCAGACGTCTGCCTCTAAATTCCCCTCACAGAAAGTTATTCCATGAAGTAGTTGTGGTTGCACCAACTGACACCACTTGAGATGTTGCTCTACCATTGCTTTGAGAAGCTTTTGGTATTAAAACTAAACCCAGTCATGGTGGAAGGATACATGCAGGGTGTCGTGAGCAAAATAGTCCCCAATGAAAAGTGATTTAGTTCAGATTTTACCATCATCAACATCCATATAAACACTCACAGACAGGTGCAGCTTCATTGGGGGACAAGAGTCAATAAACAGCTGTATTTGTGCTGGAGATGTCTGGTTCCATTCACCTCCACTGTAAAGAAATCAGAGCCTTTACAATGAACTCCTTTACACCAAACTCACCAAAGTAATTTTGAAACATTGACGGAATTCCCCTTTAACTAACTGAAAAGGTGAAAGTAAGGTTGGTACATTTGTGGAATACACAAATTCAAACCACTCACACACATACTCTGTATTAGCCCACAATTGGCAAGCTGTCCAGAATCCTTACCTGTTCTCGCTAATGTGGCCTCACAGCCACCTGCAGTGGGAACAGTTTTAATTAAAGCAAACAAATTGTTTTCGATTTTTACACAGGCATTTTATAATTTATTACTTATCAAAAACAAAGCAGCATTAAGATATGACAGCATAGATCTCTAAAGTGTATATAAGAGCCAAAATATTTAATATGAATATTTGTGTACTTTCATGGTAAGAAAAGAGAGAAATTTTAAACACATTTTCTAATAAATTTTTTTTTTTTTTTATTATATTGGCTGGGTTGTGCTGAAACTAATAAATAATATGAGACACTTGTGGACACTGTGTAACGTTTAAATATGTGAAAATAACAAATGATTCAGATATGGGAAAAATGCTCTCAGGGTTCTATGGGTTAAATGACACTTTATTTAATTGTTTTGAGCTAATTTAATAGTTATGTACATACAGCGCCTGAAACCACATAAGTGAGTCTAGAAATACTGAACATACTGAACAGGATGACAGTTTAGAACATACACTCTCTGGCCACTTTACCTTTCCCTTGTCAGAGGTGTTTCTAATAAAGTGGCCAGTTATTGGAAACACTGATTGCAGATCCATAGCATTCAGTCTGTTCTAGATCCATCTAGGTGCGAAGGTGTTGGGTTGGATTGTGGGTGGGTGAGTGAGAGTAGGTTAACGGGATGAAGTTAACCTTCATTACAACCTGGTTGTAAAAAGCGCTATATAAATAAAATTGAATTGAATTGAATTGAATGTGTTTGTTGGTTCTCCTGTAGCTGAGATAATAGAGCGCAACCAGAGAACCGAGATCAGCCGGTGCTCATGTTTTTCCACTGGCCTGCAGCAGAGAACCATCGTTACAGGAGACGAATCGCTCATTAAGGGTGGGATTACTTCTGACTCGAGGACGACTCATTACAACTCTCTCACTCATTCTCTATCTCTCTCTTTTTTCTCTTTCCTCTCTCTTTTTCTTTCTCTCTTTCCCCTTTCTCTCTCTCGCTTGTTCTCCTCTCCCTTGCTCTCTATTCCCAACTCTCTTTTTCTCGCTCCTTTCTCACTCATTTCTCTCAATTCCTTTTTTTATTTCTTATCCTACTCTTCCCCCCTACCCGTCTCTTTCTTGTTTCTCTCTCATTTTCTCTCTCTCTCTCGTACACACACACACACACACACACACACACACACACACACACACACACACACACAGCTGTTTATAAGCGCAGGTGTTAAAGAGCCTGATTCACAGAAAAAAACATCTCACGTTTAAAAAAATCAACACTTTAATGAAGTGTGTATGTACGGTACTGTGCAAAAATCTTAACCCCCCCCCCCATTTCTTCATATTTTTCTGGTACAAAAGTACTATTTTCTGTCTGTCAAATTCTCCTATCTTTGGCATATTGAGTAGATGAAATAAAAGGAATGGAAACAAATGTTTACTGTGACAAGCTGGAAAGTGCCTAAAGATACAAGGTGCTTACATAAAGGAGTTCCAACCACTCAGCATTCAGCACCACCAGTATACTGATCACCGCCTGATCATCTGGAATCATCT
>JBBJLS010071959.1:0-10716 GCA_037577275.1 Bryconaethiops microstoma
CCAACTTCATATTGAGATCTGATGTATCTAATGTGTTTCTTTAAAGTGTTCCTTTAATTTTTGTGAGCAGTGTACTTTGGACTGTGTGTATTCAAACATTGCTAAAGCATACAGAGCCTCCCCACTAACACATTTTGGACAATCAAACATTTTGGACATTCCTGGCTGAAACAGACCTGATGCAATTTGGAATACTCCTAGCCATGAGTTTGGGGATCCAGATGCGCGGCAGCCACAAGGATGGGTACCAGCCTGCAGACGGGACAGCCCTGCTGGTCACTTCTAGAAACACAGGAGACAGAGAGAGGGAGAGAGAGCGGGAGATCATAGTCCACCGAGTGAAAGCTGGGATTCCCCAGGTCAGAATTCCAGTGACGCAGCCCGCGATAGGAAGGATTAAAATGTGATCAAATCTTCTAAATGGAATCATTTTCCATTTGATGTCAAGTCACGTTAAGTAGGTTTTATTGCCATTTCAACCATATACACGCAGTACACAGTCAAACTAATTAACGTTTCTCCAGGACCATGGAGCAACATAACAAGAACAGAACTGAACAAAAAAAGACCACCAGTGCAGACAGGACAAAAGCGTGCAAGGAAACAAACAAGAGCGGCAAAACAACTGGGCAAGACAAGTCATTTAGTTCAATTAACAATAACTACAGTCTGGATGAATACAGTATTTGACAGGTACTAGCAGCTGAGGGTGGTGTAAAAAAATGTAGAGGAGAAGTTACGTGTGCAAAAAATGCAAGAATATTCTAGATACCCAATCCTAGGGTGTCTAGATAATCCACAATCTAACATGAGGCAGAGGGTTTGGGATGACGGTAGAGATCATGCAAATATCACTAGACATGTTCTTCATCTGCTACTATTCTACTCAGCGAAGATGATACATGCTCCCCTTTACTGTGTGAGTACTAAGTACCATTGCGCTCTAAATCTGTTGCTCTGATGATGGTGGCCCAACTGCAGTATATAATTTGACATATGTGGGAAATGGCTCATCACACAGCAGATGCCATACATTGTTACAGACAGCATCTTTACATTTAATTACCAGCTTTACATTTAATTATCATGCTAGACTGATATGCTAATGCCTGCTCACTAATACCAAAAAGCTTTTCACCCTCAAGGCTACGCACAGGGAAACAAAGCCGGTCCAGCATCAGTAACATGAAGTCTGAATGATGTAATTTATCTGCCAATCAGTTGATAAAGGTGTCATTAGCCTTCATACTAGTGTCAGAGTGAGTGTATCTAAAACACAAACACGCTACTGTGAGAAACACAAAATATATCAAAATTCCCCCATAATCCAGTGTTTGAGTAAACAAAGTCAAAGTCATGAGTGTGTTTGGTGTGAAACTGTAGAGATTCTGATTACTTTCCAGTCGATGTGAAAGGAACCAGATGTCTCCAACACAAATCCAGCCATTTTACTCTCCATCAACCCCCAGTGAAGCTACACGTGTCTCTGAGTATTTATATGGATGTTAATGATGGTAAAACAGTGGCAAATTCGAATGAAACCATTTTTCTTTGGCGACTATTTTACCTCATGACGCCTTGAATGTACTCCTCCACCATGAATGGATTTAAAACACTTATTCTACTAATTTTCTGAGATGTTATTATACAATAACAAAATTACTGTCAGTCTTGAATTACAAGTAGAACATCTTCAGAAATATACACAAATTAACCAATTTTGTATAATATTTAAAGAAATGCCAAAAGTTAATGAACAAAATACTCTCATCATATAGTGGAATACAAATATAGTCTGGAACTGCATGCAGTGCAAAATTAAGGGCACCCCTTTGATGAAGTTAAATTTTTTTCAATTTTTCTGTTTCTCAAGCAAAATAGAAAACAAATGCTCACTTGTGGTCACTATTCAGTGCTCACATGAGCTGAATTAACCAATGAATAACGGTTTTACTGCATTAAAGGGGCTGATAGTTTCCAGTTCCCTTTTCTTTCTCTTGAAAACAAGAGCTGTAAGAAATGCTATTATTTAAAAATGTAACAATTAAAAAGGCTACAAGATAATCGCCAAAGATCTTCAGATCCCTGTTTCAACAGTTTGTGATGTTCTCAAGGAGCTGCAGAGTCATAAAACTGTAAGACACTTCCAGAATATGGTTCTAAGAAAGAAATCAGTGAGAGAAGTCTGTGAAAGGCTGTGAATTGTGGAAAAACACCATGCAAGACATCTAAAGAACTTCAGGCTAATCTGGAGTGGTGGTTTCAGGCCGTACTATACGCTACACACCAATATAAACAGAGCTCCCTGGGTGAAGGCCAAGAAGGAAACCACTGTTGACAGAAAGGCAATTCAGGGATGGCAATAATCTTTAACAGGACTATATATATTGGCACTCCTTCCATTGCTATACATTCAAGTTCTTTTAAGTTTCCAGGAGTCATTTTTGCAATGATAGATTTCAGCTCAATGGTTTTCAATTGGATATCGGTCAGGACTCTTGGCCAGTCTAAAAGAGTCCATCTTTTCCTTTTAAAAATATTGTTCTTTGCAACTGGATGTCCTATTTATCATGATATTTCATGAAATATCTGCAAACACCAACCTGGTACTACCAATTTGACTGGTTTGGTCAAGAGCATGATCTCACAAAGGCTGCATCACAAACGACTATTTTAAACAACAGCGCCACCTGAATAGGAATAAACTTCACACTTCAGTGGCCTTTTATTGTTCCTCTGATGAAACAAGTCAGTAATAAGCGTTTCCATGGTGATGAGAACTGCGTTCACAATGTGTGCACCCGCTTGTTCAGAAACATCACAGGGAAAATTATTCCCTCAAGACTTTTGATGTGATAATCTAATTTTAATTCAAGTAATTTAACAAAGTGTAATCTCCGAAGGTTAATTAACGTTCTTTTTGAGTTCAGCTCCATTTTCGGTGGCTATATTGAGACATTTAGTGATTCAGTGATATCACCTGTGAATGTCAGCAGCAGAGACATGCAGTTCGATGTTCCTCCGTTGACCCAAGTTGGGTTTGATGTACGGTTCTAAGTACTGATGTAGAACCTTTAAAAAGGATTTAAATGTGTTGTCCCTGTGATCAGGAGATCAAGTTTGATGATACTGCAGCCATCCATGGCTAGGAGCCCAAGAGAGCATAATTAGTGTGATTGCAAAATTTTATTATAATTAATATTATAACGTGGAAAATTGGCAAGGTTCTAACTCTGACACGTGCCTTAGACCCCCCCAGTATGCTTGTATACACCCTATCAATTGAATGATCAGTGACTGAATATTGATTATTTTAAGATTAGATTTTTGTGGTCGAGTCACCTCCACAACGTATAGGGAGACAGAGCAGAAGGTTGAGTTGCCTTAACCATGTATGGGGGAGAGAGAGTATCTGAGTGAGCGTTTTGACTTCGGGAAACAAAAAATAAATCAGCTTTTAAGACACTAAAGCTCGGGTCAGTTATGAAAACATGATGTGTGTCAGATGATTTGTTGCGGTTTATTAAAAAGATAATCACTCCAAGAACTGCTGTTTAGTACTGCAAAGTTAGCTAGCAAGCTGCTAGCCAGCTCAGTTAGCTGATTGAAGACTGTATCTTTACTTTTCTGGGTGAAAAATGTGTTTTTATTGAACCTGAAGGACACTAAAGTGCAGCAGTGTGACAGGTTAAATTAGCCCACTGGTTTTGTGAGTTTTTTCTGTAATTCTCTGAGCTGTTTATATATGCACCACTCCATTTTCGTCCGTGCACGTTGTAAATAAGCTTCTGTGAGCACTGGAGCGCAATCAAACTTCGCATTTTCTCACAGAAATGTATTCTAGTTGTCCTCTCTTGTTTTCTGCATAGGATGGTCCTGGTAGCACATTCAGTCTAGTATTATTTTCATGGGGATCTTTTAGTTTTAAGACAATGCAAGTAACTTTTCTTTCCAGACATTACAGCTGGGATCAGTGGGCTAATACACTCGAGCAGTCATGCACGAAGGCACATCCAGGGACCTTGCACCTCCAAAGCCTCAGGCTTGCCTGGCCTGATCTGACAGCTGATGACTTTCCATCAGGTCGACTGGATTTAAAGTCTCTTCTGCAGAAGCTGCTACTGAGGAAGTTGCCCAGGGTTAAGTTACCCAGGTTTGGTGCACTAGTCAGTTGCTAAGAAGTATCCTTTACATAATATGTTTAACTGAAAAGTGTACTTGCAGAAAGCCAGCTGGTGTGCCTACAGTGCGGTTAAAGCATCCAAGCTTGGACCGTATCAATGAGAGATGCAAGTCTGATCCCCAGGGATGCCACACCCAGGTCTCCAACTGAAGGATGGCCCTCCGTCCTTCACGTGACGCCAGCACAGGCATTATAGTTCAATAAAGTAAACTAAAGTTTACACAGTAAAATAGTTCAATAAAATACTTAATTACATTTACATTTACAGCATTTAGCTGACGCCCTTATCCAGAGCGACGTACAACAGTGCTCAAGTAGTCCACATCTGTTCAACCAAGTTACTGCCAGCTAAGTACACCTGAAAAACTCATGTTAACAAAAAGTCATAGGGTTTTTTTTAAGTGAAAATGTGGAAGAAGAAATAAATCAGCAGAAACAAGAGGCATAGCTAGTCACCAAGGTGCTCCTTGAAGAGGTGGGACTTGATGACAGAGAGGGACTCCGTAGATCGGAAGAGGGAGTTCGTTCCACCACTGTGGGGCCCAAGACTGAGAAGAGTCTTGACGCATGGCTTTCTTTTCTTTAGAGCAACGGAGGCTCGAGACGAGCCATGCTTGATGCCCTGAGTGGACGAGAAGTGACAAGCTGTCTTGATCAATGCTGATATGTTTGGGGGTGCAAGTCCATTCTTGGCCTTGAAGGCAAGTGTTAAGGATTTGCCACAAGAAGCCAGTGAAGGTTCCGTAGTACAGGCGTGGTACTTTTACAAGTAATTATGTAATTCGAGCACATTAAATGTTTGTACTTTTTCAAGCAATTTAGTAAACTAATTGAATACTTGTACTTTCACAAGCAACCGAGTAAACTGAGAAAATTGGTTGTTTGTACTTTTCAAATAATTGATTAAATTGAGTGGATTTGACAACCTGATCTGCAGTTCACCCTCCTCGCTGCTGGGGGAGCTATGGACAAGAACTATGTTTACCTTAGGACTTCCTGTTTGTAGCACTATTTAATGCAGCATTGTTTCTGATTGATTTGTACTTTTGCCTCTGACACTCCAGTTTTTGTTTTTTGTCTTATTTTGGATCACATGTTTTCTCTTTCCCCTTCTGCTACTGATTTCCCTACTTTTCCTGGATTGAGTTTAGGATTATGAATGTGGATCATCTATTATCATGGTATGCTAACTACTGAACTTCTGTTTTGAATATGAACTTGATCCCATTAAACTCTAAACTGCAATTGAGTCATCCCCATCTCATCACTACAGTGGACCTTTACAAGGATCTGAGTAAGCTGAGGACATTAATTATTTATACTTTTACAAGTAATTGAGCAAACTGAGTGAATACTTTTACAAGCAACTGAATATTTTTACAAGCAACTGGACAAAACTGAGTATGTCAGTTATTTGTGTGTCAGTTATCAAGTAATTGAGTAAAATGCAGTAGACTGAACACATGTATTTTTACAAGTATTTGAGTAAACTGACTACATAGTTTATTTGTACTTTCCAAATAATTGAATGAACTTAATAGATTGAATGCTTGTATCTTTCTAACAATTAATACATTGGTTACTTTTAAAACAATTGAATTAACTAAATATATAGATATTTTACAAGCAATAAAAAAAAAATGAGTACAGTATCCCCCTGTGAAGTCGCAGTTCAGAGTTTGCAGATTTTTCTCATAACCGGACTAATATTTCTTTGCAGAAACCCCTTCAAATTCGCGGAAACTGCAAATATCCTACGCATTTTTTTTTTGTTGCTTTCTTTCATGGCAATATATAACTTTCATGCATTTTAGTTCTAAATTAATAAAAAAATTATCATTTACAAAATTTGTTACAAATATTAACATAAATTCAGTTATTTTTCCATATAAAATATTACTGTATAAATGTTTAAGTACTGTCAGAAAGAAAGCGTGTTTTGGGATGGTGAAATACCGCTGTACTCCGAGACGGGAGGTTTGAAAATAGCCAATTCGAGAGCGTTATTCATTTCTCCTTGCTGCTGATTTGGCTGCTGCCCTTCACAAATTTACGTTTTTTCACAATTCGTGGGTGCTTTTGGAACGTAACCCCCGCAAATTTCTGGAGTTTACTGTACTTTTTTTTCTTTGTACTTTTGCAATTCATTGAGTAGATTACTGGGTAAATTGAACACACATGCTCAGTTATATTTCCAAGAGTACAAATTTGCATTTGGACCTTCAAAGTCGTGTAATTATACCAAGATCAGTTACAAGAAAACGCTTAAATGGTCGTAACTCCAAGTCGTTTTGTACCATTTGCTCATTTCTCAGTTATGCCTGACCATTTCCCAGGTACGGCGGCAGTGGAGGTCTATCGATTGTAACTCGGCAAGACCCGAGGCAGAAACTTTGTACTCTGTTTACTGTTATATGTGACAGTTGATGGATGGCGCTGACAGCACTCTTCAGTGCTCTACAGACTAATTAGTGCAGCTGGTCTTGCTGGTCTCTGTGAGGACAAATTCTAACACTGTGGGCTTCAATTGCTCGTGCCAAAGCTGGTTAGTCATTGCTGGAGACCTGCAATTGACTGCGAGAGAAAACTGGATCATTGTAATCTCAGCTTGTCTCAATGCTGGAGCAAATACTTCTCTTTTTCACATTGTAGGTGTTGCATTAACCCTTTCTGCTACACGTTTGATTTACATTATAATTTGATTTACATTATAATTCGATTTCTATACACAATTGCATTATGTTCCAAAGCATGGACGACGGAAGCATTTTTAATGTGCTCTCTACATCTTGACGGTTTTCCAGGAGAGGAAAAGTGTCTGGGGGGAGTGAAACAAATGGTTTTGAAAAGTCCTATAAATGGGGTTGTGAGTTTGAATTCCAAGACTGCCAGTGGCACCACTGAGGAACTCTTGAGCAAGGGACCGTCCCCAGAAGCTGCATCTACTCACTTGGTTAATGAGTTAAATGGGTTAAATGCTGATGAAGAATTTTGTGCTGTTCACACTGTGTGTTGTGGTGTGTTCATGTATGAAGTAATGCTCACTTTACACTTTACACTTAATGGTCATGTTCAGAGGTATTGGCACCCCAGTCGAATGGCATTACTTTGAAAATATGTATAATTACGTGTATGTCAGCATACTTCATACAATTTAATACAACTATATATTTGTTGAACTTAAAACACTTGGGGGGAGGAAATGTGACCTGTGCATTCGGAAAATTAACAAATGTGAAGTTTGCATAATGATTTACTTTTTTTGTGTGTCAGTTGGTTTAAAAACAGTGACAAAACTTTAAAAAACATGGTGTATATTCCAAAACAAATCTACACACAAAAACTAGATTTAATTCATTTAAAAATACTTTTTCTTATTATTATAGACACAAATGTGGAGTGACTCAAAATGCATTTTTGTGTAAGCAAACTTGCACATATTTTTTTTCACCTGGACATTTGGCACGTGTAAGGTTAGGACTGTACCGATACCAATTTTGATACTGATTCAGCTGACCAATACCGATACTTATTGATACTCTTATTGATCCCACTCTCCATAATCTGGTGCGGAAAATAAAGATGTCATTTGAAAAGCTGTAGTAGATTCAGCAGTGATTTTATTTAGATGATTTGGAGAAATAAGGATCTAAACTGTGTCCTGAGTTTAATGAGGGAGGAGCGTCGCTACAAATGTTCTGATCAACAGAGCGGTGCTCCGTCCCTCCACTGGTCCAATCCAACATCCATCGTTCGGAAATGCCGCTGTGTGAGAATGTATTAACACTGCAGAAACACCGACAGTAGCAGGAGATTCTACAGATTTCAGTATATTGGGACCAGTCAGGAACTGGTTCTCCTCAGTGAAACTGATGTTCACACAAGAATTGAGTAAGTCTAATATATGTATTTTTGATATAAGGACACTAAAAAGGGTTGGATTCCATAAGGCAGCCTATGGAGCTGGAAAGCCCATTTTGAAATCACTCGACCGAGTGCACTGTCATTTGTGGAATGACACAAATCACTGCAGTCCAGCAATCGAGCTGCAGCTGGTTTCCATAGTAATGAATGGGGTGAAGAGAAGGGTGACTGAAGGCGTGTGCACTGAAGAGATTGCAGACACCTGTGCTGACAGCCTCAAGTCAATGTGCCAGTAACAACCTCTTATCTCCTTTCAACATGGCATCCTTTCAGCTTTATCTTCTCTCAGCACATTAAAATATGCTTAAAAAAAAAGAATTGTCTTGGTAATAGAATCAGATTTTCCAAGTCACAGTCCAAGCCAGTAAAAAATACCCAGTTTACATACATCAGACCTCAGACTTCAATTTAACTCTGTATTAAAGTGAAATTCTAAAATCCCCCATAATCCAGTGTTTCAAATGTAAAGTCACTGGATTTGGTGTGAAACAGTTCAGTGGAGCGACTCTGATTATTTTACAGTGTTGGTGAATGGAACCAGACGTCTCCGACACAAATCCAGCCGTTTTATTCTGTATCGCCTCCCCAGTGAATCTCCACGTGTCTCTGAGTGTTTATATGGATGTTGATGATGTAAAATAGTGAATCTGAACTAAATCACTTTTCTTTGGCGACTTTTTTGCCTCACGACGCCCTGCATGTATCCCTCCACCCTGAATGGGTTTAGTTTTAGGACCAAACGTTTCTCAAAACGTTTCTCCAGAATGAATTTCAAAACATACAGTTCACTCCCCTTGCAGTCAATTCAGTCCATATATGGAAACTTGCCTCTTTTGAATTTCCTGTCCTTGTGATGTCACAAAAACCAATAGTTTTTTGGTCTGTACTACTTTTTGAACGAGGCGCTATACAAGGCAGCTTCTCAGAACAGAGCTCATTTACATATATCAATCTTAAAGGCACAGTACTAAAGTTTAATTGTAAGAAAGGTTGGAAAATGGTCATGGGGAAATAAATTATGGTGCATGAAACCACCAAATGTCACAAGTTCATCTCAAAAAATAAAATAAAGTGTAGCAAAGAGGACCTAAATCAGTCAATTAATTTGTGCTCCAGACGTGTGATGTTAGCATGAGTATTTAGCCATTTCGTGCACATAGATTATCTCTTACGCTCAGTTTTCCAGGTGAATATAAAAACCAGTCTCATACTAAATGATCAGGTTAGTGATTTTTCCACTGAAGTGCTCAGTCCTCATAGCTCTCCAAGGATCTGATCTGTGAAGCAGAGTCAGACTGAGCCATTAGTTGCCTAATTAGCCTGACTGACTGTATATAGCAAGGGGAAAGCAGAACACCTGCTCGGCGGCGAGCTGAAACGACTTGGAAATAGAAGCAACAAGAGGACTGGAGGTTAAAACAGAGATGTTTGAAACCAAGAAAATGAGTTTCATTTCTAAATCGGAGCCAAAAATTGACAAATATATGTGGCTGCTAACAATAGTGGCATCTGAATATGGTCTTTGTTTCCATGTTTGTACATTTCAGTGAGTCGTACAGCGTCAGAAACCACATATGCGAGTCTATTAGGGATCTCTGAACGCCTCCACATGCTCTGAGGAGTTTTGCATTATGCTAATTGATGCTAATAGCTACGTTAGCCTTGAAGCTTCCGTTCAGAATCAGAAAACTTTATTGATAAAATAAAAAGTCTAAATAAAAGTATGTAGAAAAAAACTCAAACTGAAAATACACTATAATATAAACAGAAATGCTGGGTGTTAATACTATAGATAAGTAACACAGTTGAGTGACACACATGGTAGTTTGGAGTTTGTTATTGCACTCAGTAGAGATCAGTAGTAGATCAGTAATATTGTGTGATATTGTAGTGATATTGCACATAAGATACTACACGTAATGAAATGATTCCGCACCCATTTAGAAAGCATTACATGATATTGCATATGGTTAGACCACTACATATGAGATATTGCACATAAGGAGAGTTTTAACACCTGATAAGAACATTGCACAATATTGCACATAGTAGACTGTTGCACATCATGGCAAAAATACAGCTCCAGAAAGAAATAAGACACCAGTGCAAAAATGTTCAGTTTCTCAGGTTTTATCTTTTATAGGTGCAAGTATTGAACTGAACAGCTTTTGGCTTAGTTTTTAAGAACTGCTGACAATTTAAAGCATCATTTGAAAGGAAATGACAATACATGTAAATAAGAGAAACAATGCAGTGTTTACAGAACTTGAATAATTAAAAGAAAACGAATCTCTCACTCTTAAACAAAATGGCAATACAGAAACCCGCACTTATCGCGGTGGTTACGTTCTAAGAGCAACCAAGTACAGGGAAAATCCACGAAGTGGTGATGTGGTAAAAACATATGCCTAAAAATGCCTATTTTTATAGTGTAAACCCTAAATAAGCCCCCAATTATGCTCCCAAAACACTTTATTTCATTTTAAACTCAGCTTAATACATCACTCTTAAAGAAAATGTAAAGGTAAACCTGTATCCGTACTGTACAGTTTACACTGAACTCCCGCAGTGCTAGAATGTAAATACCGATGTTACCCCTGTATAGACTG
>JBBJLS010071960.1:0-10715 GCA_037577275.1 Bryconaethiops microstoma
ACCCCGCCTCTTCCGGCGCATAGACTGGTAACGTGGTCTGTTGGTCAGAGCAGATGTTTGCCTGTCAGGCATTCAGGGTTGTTTGAGCTTGGGCTTTACAGCCAAGACTACAGTAACCATTGGAAATTTGGTTTTTGTAAATCGGCTTTTAAGAGTTTCTTCAGTTGTATAAACAGCTGATTATTGGCCATGCGAAAAATATTTTCCTCCTGTGAACGTGTGCTGCAGACAATGCTACTATGAGTCAAGTCTGCCATAGCGGATGGTGTTTGAGGTGAGGCCTGGACAGCTTTCCCCCTGGTGCGCATTTCATCAAGCCTCTCCAAGTGCATCTCCTGCTGTTCTCTGGCGTTGCTGTTTTGTCTGCTTTTTGTTCTGTTTTGGCATTTTTGTTTCTGTGAATTACTTTTTCTTTTTACTTTGCTGTGATTTAGTATCATACTTTCGAATTACTGGTTTTTTTTTTTTGGTTTTCGTTGGATTGAGTTGCTCTGTTTTTTCGTTTAGGGTCTCTTCTGCAGTTCACAAAATAAAACTATTAGAAGATTTGATTCTCTCCTGCAGTATTGCAGCTGGTATTTCTCTTTGTTGTGGGTGGTGCTTGTGGCTAGTCACAAGCCGGAATATTCGTTATCCCTGGTCCTATTATCCTCTGTTAGTGGTTTCCTTTTGTTTATTCATTTGTTAGGATTTTGTTTTTCTTTATTCTATAAAGTATTTGTTCTTGTCTGTCTTTGTCCTGTTTGGCGGCCAAGCTGGTGAAGGGATGTGTCTTGGATGGTGGAGTCCCTTCACTGGTATTGTAGTGTAGAGCACTTGAGGTGGTGTCCGTGTGAATCGCAGCTTGTTCACGTCAAGTCACGTGTGGCGTGTAGTGTCAAGGTTTCCCCCTTCCCTACTTATCATTCCCCGTCCTTGTGGTAAGTCAAATGTTGCTCCTTGCCGTGGTTTAAGTGTGTGTTTTATTCTAATTTTACAACGTAATACAATTTTAGATGAATAACTGGAATCACGTCTCATGCCTTTTTGTTTGAACGAACCTGTGTGTCTTTGGGCTGGTAACAAAAAAATTATTTAGGGTGAAATTCCTTTAGCTGGCGTAGTCACTAACGTTTGCTTTTGTTCTTGCTTTTTTTCGGCCACAAAAGCATTAACTAAACAATATACATTACTGTGCAAAGTTATAAATTGTTGTTTTTATAGTTAAAGTAACACGTGTAGTTAATTCAGTTAATTTGACTCTTATGCCATCTGCTGGCAGTGTTCATTGTTACTACAGCTGATTCAAAATTCCTATCAAAGTTTTGGATTCATTTTTCCAAGATCAGTACATTTACACAGGACCCACATTCATACTAAACGATAGCAACTAAGTTAGACTAAACTGCATGCCTGAAATGATCAGTGTTTGAAAAGAACCTGGCATTTGTCTGAGCTGCCTTAAGAACCTATAAAATATGCCATTTTTAATATGTAACCCTTTACATTTTCTGTTTCAGGAGGAATGCTTCCAGTTGTTTTAGTTGTCTTGTAAACACATTCAGTCTTGGAAAGTGGTTGCATTTTCTGCTTTCAGTTTGAACTCATTTAATCAATTACAAAAATTCATGTATTTCACAGTGGAAGGATGGACAAACACCTTTACATCTATTTTCTTTCTTCGAATCATTTTTGAAGTCCAGTTTTTGGATATCCCTTTTACTTTTCCCTTTCTTATTGTTGGAAGAATTTATCCTTAAATTTCACACACATTAGATTATAAGCACAGTCACACGCGCACACACAAACCTTTTATATCTTGGGTCTCACAGTTATGTATGCATGGATCACAAATGAGCTTTGGGACAGGTTTGCCTCAGCTTATTTTAGTGTGAGATGTATTCATGGGAGAGACTTATTTCATGATAAGCTAGAATACCCAGAAGGGAAGCATAGGTTTGGGGAAATTCTGTCGTCTTTGTCCACAGAAGCCCCTGGGGGACACCAGATGCTGGGAGGACGATGTGACCTGGCTTGGAACGTCTGGGAGTGAAGAATGCAGAACTCTTCCTTACATATTGGTGCATGTTTTGACATTGGTTGCATGCAGACATTGCTTTGCCAATTAAGTAAGGATGTCCTGTACTCACTGCCCACTGCCTATATTTTGTGGTGTTACACTTTTAGATTTTGAACAACTCCTCTGTAAGACTTATGTCTACAGTTGTGACTTGTTCCCTTGCTGCAAGAATAAAAACCAACTGTTGATTTTGACTGTCTCGTGGTGAGCTTCCTTTATTTTTAAAGAGTCTTTTTGAAAATTTTCTTACACTTATATTCCATCTAATCATCTTTCGCCATTTTAAATGCACATGAGAAAGAAATTTGAATGGCACTGTGTGAATAATTTCTAATATGTATATTCAGAAGTCTCATGGTCTTCAGGGTCAGATTGTGAAAACAGGGTCTAAGTATTATTATTGGTAGTTTGTTATCAATATTAAATACAGGAATTAATAAGTACATTCCTAAAAATGACAAAGTATTCAAAAGTTTATATGGATTCCTTTACCTTTATAAAATTATGAATTTTGGGTAATAAAACACTTTAGTAAAATATTAAATTCCTAAAAATGAAAGTTTATTTAATCTATAAATATTAAGCACTGGGTTTGTCACCCTTCCTTTTGTTACTTGATTTTTTTTTTACCCTTGCTTTAGTGACAATAATTCTACTACTACTACCACAACGAATAATAATACCAACTAGAGAGAAAATTCCTGAAGATATTTTGAGATGGATCTGCCACCTCACAACCACATAGAAACTCTTTAGCAACCACTTCCTACACCTGAGCCAACCACCTTGTATACCATAGCAACCACATAGAAACTCCCTAGCATACAATTCCTACACCATAGCAACTGCCTAGATACTACTTAGCAACAACCTCCTACACTATAGCAACCACGCAAACTCCATAGGTAACCACCTCTTACACCATAGCAACTGCCTAGAAACTACTAAGCAACCACCTCCTACACCACAGCAACCAACAAACAATACCCTAACAATCACTTTGTATATGACAGCAACCATCTAGAAACTCCTTAGCAACTACCTCCTACACATAGCAACTGCCTAGAAACTACTAAGCAACCATCTCCTACACTCCAGCAACCAACTAACAATACCCTAGCAACCACTTTGTATGCCATAGCTACCATCTAGAAATTCCTTAGCAATTACCTCCTACACATGGCAACTGCCTAGGAACTAATTAGCAACCAACTCCGACACCAATTTTCTCAATCACCGACAAACTCCCTAGCAGCCACCTTCTACACCATAGCAAGTACCTGGAAACTCATTAGCAACCACTTCCTACACCATAGCAACTGCCTCAAAACTACTTAGCAACCACCTCCTTCACCATAGCAACAACATAGCAACCTTGCAACCACCTTGGATACCATTGAAACCATCTAGAAACAGCTTAGCAATCACCACCTACACCACAGCAAGCACCTAGCATCGCCTTGGGTCCTGGCACTCATGTTGATGTTGCTTTGACATGTCCCACCTTCCTAAACATTGCTGCAGACCAAGAACACCCCTTAATGGCTGTTGTGGCCGTTTTGTCAAATCTTGTGATTCTTTATCATGATCATTTTAATATCATGATAAATGATATTAGTATAATTTAGTTATTCAGAATATGTATATAAGGAATTGAATTATTGTATTTTTTGTGCCTATAATTTAGTTTTTTGTATGTTTGGTAATTAGTTTGGTAATTAGCTTGGACACTCCTACGTTTGGGATTCATATATGTCACATCCGGTAGGCCTTGAACTAAGAATTTGTTATCGAGTCAAATGGCGGGTGGCAAAATATGATTTTTTGACCACTTTCTAACTTTTGACCAAATTGAATCTAAGTTTTATTTACCTTTGTGTTTATTGTGGATTATCAAAGCATTTTGGTTAATCTTTTTGGAGCAAATAAATGGACTATAATTTTGGAAACAAAGAGTCGGAAGTGCGTGTAAAAACTACCACTTGTTTATGCTGCCCACGGCCTTAGTTTGGAATCGCTTGAACTAGGAATTTGAAATAACTTGGGAAGGCTGATACAATGGCAATAGTATTCCCTACTGGAAGTGGCCTCTTTCAACAGGATAATGGGTAGTGGCACACTACAAACATTGTTCAGGAATGGTTTGAGGAACATGACAGTTTGAGGTGTTGACTCATATTCGTTAAATCTCAGTCCAGTCGGGCATCTCTGGGATCTTGTTGCTGTATCTGTTTGCAGCTCAGAAGAACAGAAAAAAATATCCATCAATCTACATAAGGGTGGTGGTGGCCAGTGCGTAAAACACTTGCCCGTGAACCCAATGACCACAAAATTGCAGTTTCAAACCCCCTCTTTCTATCATTGTATCCTTGAGCAAGACACTTAACCATCAGTTGTTCAAGGGGGACTATTCTCATAACAAATGATTGTAAGTTGCTCTGGATAGGAGTGCCAGCCAAATGCCCCCTTTTACATAATGCATACAGTCAGTTTTCACTTCTAGATTCTGGTCGGCATATTTTTTGCCAAATGAAATGGTTTGTCCATACTTGATTACTGCATTATGCTGCTTAGATACTCATTCTGAGTAGGTGGATGGTTTTTTCTTTACTTTGGCTATTTATTTGACAAGAGCAATGTGAATAAATCAATACTTTCAAAATAGCACTAATGTGAAATGGTCAATGTACACAGACAAAATAACACTAAACATATAAAACAACATTATTGCAAATGCATGTGTAATTAGTAAAGACTTAACAAAACAGAACAAGGCATTTAACCATACTTAAGTAAACAGTGTGTGTTTAGCAGACTTTAATGGTTAGTTTGAATGTTGGTAATGTTGTTAGTGATGTTGAAAAAACTTTTTTTTTTTATCTAAGCTTGAAAACTGGCTTATGCCCAATCACTTTGTATGCCATAGCTACCATCTAGAAACTTCTTAGCAAACATCTCCTACAGCAACTGCCTAGAAACTACTTAACAACCAACTTCAAGACCATAGTAACCAAAAACTTTCTCAATCACTGACAAACTTCCTAGCAGCAACCTCCTACACCATAGCAACTACCTAGAAACTACTTAGTTACCACCTCCTACACCATCACAACTGCCTCAAAACTACTTTGCAACCACCTCCTACACTATAGCAACAACATAGCAACACCCTTACACCCCCTTGGATACCATAGAAACCAGGGTCGGACTGACCATCTGATGTATTGGGCATTTTCCCGGTGGGTCAACGTGTTATTTGGGCTAACCGTTTATTTATTTATTTATTTATTGGTCTGACCAGACCATAAGACACGTAGATTGGCAGCCCGACTGCGATTGGGATGGCCCAATCAACTTTTTAAACATCACCCCCTTTTGTTTTGGTCTCGCTGCCTGTGTAATAAATTCATCAAAAAAGACAGCACAGGAGTTTATTTCCTGACCACCGGCCCCTGAAACACTCTTCTGTGGCCCATTGGTTCTTTTCTTTACTGACATGAGTCTGGCCCAATCATATCTTTAAACACCCCCCACTTTTGGCTCTGTGCCTGTGTGCAGTGTCAGTGGATGAGATGGAGAGAGAAAATGTAAATGGGGTGCAGAGAAACTGCGAGAGGAAAAAATTGGCACTTCTGGCAGTCGCTGCCAAATGTGCCAAAATTACGAACAATTTTGCTGCGAGCCTTCGTCAGCTGATGATGTTGGCAGTGGCGACAGTGAACCTACGGTAAGCTGGACTGCTTTCAGAAGACTTAGACTAAGTGAGTAAAGGAACCTATTAGCCACCCTTGGTAAATCTGTGCCATACTAGACAGTGGTGGTTAATAAACAATTTGCAAAGTTATGGTGATAACACATCAATAATACAATTGTTTTATGGCCGTGTTGTCTCGTTACATTTTTTAACTGAAATAAGCTAATAATGTTGTCAGTGTTACCATGAGGAGAATGGCTATTTATAACACATTGTGTACACTGGCTAAAACAATAGACATTTAAGTTATGTATGTGTGTGTTTGTGTGTGTGTGTCTGCACACGAATGGGTGAGTGTGTGACTGTGTGGATTCATGCGTGTGTGCGTGCATGAGCGTGTGAGTATGTGTGCTTGTGTGTGTGTATGTGTGGCCTGTGCCTGTGCGTGTGTGCGTGTGTGCATGCGTGCATGAGTGAATGAGTGCGTGTGCATATGAGTTTGTGTGCATGCATACGAATGTGTGAGTGTGCATATGTGGGGGCGTGTGTGCGTGTGTGTCTGTCTCGCGCTCACGAGTGAATGGGTGATTGTGTGACAGTGTGCACGTGCATGCATGAGCGTGTGAGTGTGTGCGTGTATGTGTGTGAGGATGTGTGGGTGTGATAGTGTGTGCACGTGTTTGTGAATGCGTGTCCGTGAGTGTGTGCGTGCGTGTGTGTGACTTTGAGTGTGTGAATGTGTTGTGTGCATACGTGTGACTGTGTGTGTGTGTGTGTGACAGTGAGAGTGTATGAGTGCCTGCTTGCGTGTCTGCAGCCTGCGTGTGTGTACATGTGGCCTGCGTGTGTGCACGTGCATGCATGAGTGGGTGCGTGCGTGCGTGTGTGTGTGTGAGAGAGAGTGTGAGAGAGTTTGTGTTTTGTGTGTGAGTGAATGTGTGTGTATGTGGGTGTGTGTGTGTGTGTGTAGGTTAGATAGTCACACTGTGGAGACTGAACGTATCTTCTTTTGAAATTGCATTCACTTCCTTTTATATGTCTATAAAAGGAAGTGATTCATGAAGTTTGGTGGGTCTCGGATGAAGCGTGTCTGAGCAGGACGATCCAAAAGTTGAGCCTTATTCATTCAATATGGTATTTGTAGTGGTAATGCAAAACGCCAATAAAAGTAATACCACACCGCGCGCTGATGAGCCTAACGTTTTGGTATATAGGTTGGTTGGGTATGCGCCATGGTTCGGGCGGCGTTAAGTGCGATGGAAGAACAATAAAGAATTAACTAGAAAAAAACAAAAATCATGAAATTTAAAAGGACCTGTCACCAAGAAACTACCAACAGAGTCCTAACCAACCATCTCCTAAATAGCATTAGCATACAATTAGCAGCAGTTAAACATTAGCCTAGCATTAACATTAGCCTAGCATTAACATTAACCTAGCATTAGCATAGCATTAGCCTAGAATTAGCATACCATACGTGCATTAGCATTAGCATAGCATTAGACTAGCATTAACATTAACATAGCATTAGCCTAGCATTATCCTAGCATTGCACTAGCATTAGCCTAGCATTAGCATTAGCCTATTATTAGCATAGCATTAGCATTAACCTAGCATTAGCAAAGCATTAGCATTAGCAAAGCATTACATTAGCATAGGATTACATTAGCATAGCATTAAATTAGCATAGCATTAGCTTGACATTGACCTAGCATTAGCATAAAATTAGCATAGCATTAGTATTGTCATATAATTAGCATTAGCCTGCCGCCAAGAAACTACCTACAGACTCCATACCAGCCATCTCCTATATAGCATTAGCATAGCATTAGCAGTAGCTAAACATTAACCTAGCATTACTATTAACCTAGCATTAACAGCATTAGCTTAGCATTAGCCTAGCATTAGTACAACATTAGCATTAGCATAGCATTAGCATAGCATTAACATTAATATAACATTAGCATTAGCATAGGATTACATTAGCATAACATTAGCATAGCACTAAATTAGCATAGCAGTAGTATTAACATTAGCCTAGCATTAGCATAGCATTAGCATAACATTAGTGTGTGTGTGTGTGTGTGTGTGTCAATACTATTGTCCACATTGTTTGATATGACAGCTGAGTCCCAATACTTTAGACAGGTCTGTCTGTGGGAGTGTGGCCTGAGGTCTCATACAAGGTTTCATAAGGCTTGGTCACTGTATGGACACGCAGTGTATTCTTCTGAAACGGCATTCATTTCAATGGGGTGAAAAATGAATGGAATGGGGGGGATGAGTGAAAGACAAGGAAAAGACGAGTGCGGGTCATCACCGACCACGTTTGTGTGTCGGGACAGTTGGCCAGAGGTATCACATGAAGTATGGTGGATTTTGGACGAAGCGTGTCCGAGTAGGACGATCCGAAAGTTGAGTCCTATTGATTCTCTATGGCATTTCGGGCATCTTTGTTGGCGTATAGCATCGCCATGATAACGTGAAACGCCAATAAATACCACACCTCGCGGTGACGAGCCGAACATTTTGATATATAGGTTTCCTGTGCGCGCGCCATGGTTCGGGTCGCATTAAGTGCGACGGAAGAACAATAAAGAACTAGACAAAGTTGCATTTCCTGAAGGAAATACGATAGGATGCAGAGCAGATGGATGGACGGACGGATGGAAAGTAAGTGGGTGGGTGGATGGACGGACGGACTGACGGACGGACGGATAGACAGATAGACAGATAGTGTCACACACGCCAGACCACGTGACGTCAATTGGCACCGGAAGTGTCTCGCACCAAGTATATAAAGAGGAAATAGGTAGACGTCTGCACACAGACATTGAAGTGTGTGTGTGAGAACGCGGATTCCTTGGTGGAAATCTATACTCCTCTGTGGGAGTGTTCTCAAAACAAATCGCGTGGTTTACCAGCTCCTTCGTGTCTGTCCGTGTTTGGGCTCTTCCACCACGCTACAACTGGGCTTTACTCAGTCATTTGTGTCTATCCCGGTGACTGACTGACTGACTGACTGACTGACAGAAGGAAAAAAAGATAGATGGATGGAAGATAGATAAATGGATGGAAGGAAGACACATAGATAGATAGATAGATAATCATGAATCGTTGCGGAGAAGTAAATCTTAGATTGAATTGCATTGAAGTGAATGGTGAAAAAGTATTGGCACTCCATTAATTTCTTTGGAAAATATTGAGTTTTAGTTATTAATAATTAATAAATTATTAAGTGTAAGAGTACGAAAAATACATAGCCAGCATGTCAGTAAAAAAGTCTTCGAAGTAGAGTTGGAACGAAGTTTCTACATTAAGTGGTTTGAGCCGCATTAATCCTGGAATAATAATAATAATAATAATAATAATAATAATAATAATAATAATAATAACAACAATTAGACAAAGTTGCATTTCCTGAAGGAAATATGATAGCATGCAGAGCCGATGCATGGATAGATGGATAGACAGATAGATGGAAGAATGATAAGTGGATAGATAGATGGATGGATGGATGGATGGATGGAAGATGGATAGATAGATAGA
The DNA here is from genome assembly GCA_037577275.1 of Bryconaethiops microstoma. Taxonomy (NCBI): domain Eukaryota; kingdom Metazoa; phylum Chordata; class Actinopteri; order Characiformes; family Alestidae; genus Bryconaethiops; species Bryconaethiops microstoma. Next base: position 9,303 of record JBBJLS010071960.1, read on the forward strand.
TAGATAGATAGATAGATAGATAGATAGATAGATAGATAGACGGAAGATAGATGGATGGATGGATGGATGGAAGATAGAAAAAGTATTGGCACCCTCCATTCATTCCTATGGAAAATATTGATATTTAATTATTAATTATTAATAAATTATTAAGTTTACGAGTATAAAAAATACATAGCCAGCATGTCAGTAATACGACGTAGAAGTAGAGTTGATTGATAGATAGATTTCTACCTTAAGCGGTTCGAGCCGCATTAATCCTAGAAGAAGAATAATAATAATAACTAGAAAAAGTTGCATTTCCTGAAGGAAACATGCAGAGCCGATAGATAGACAGATAGATGGATGGATGGATGGATGGGTGGAAGGAAGATAGATAGATAGATAGATAGATAGATAGATAGATAGATAGATAGATAGATAGATAGATAGATAGATAGATAGATGGACAGAAGTATTGGCACCCTCCATTCATTCCTATGGAAAATATAAATTTTTAATCATGAATCATTAATAAATTATTAAGTTCACGAGTATGAAAAATACATAGCCAGCATGTCAGTAATAAGGTCTTCGAAGTAGAGTTGGAATTAAGTTTCTACGTTAAGCGGTTCGAGCTGCAATAATCCTGGAATAAGAAGAAGAAGAAGAAGAAATCTTGGGATAACAATAGATAGCATGCCACTGCATGATATATAAGAAGAAGAAGAAGAGGAAGAAGAAAACTTAGGATAACAATAGATAGCATGCCACTGCATGCTATCTAATAATAATAATAAGAAAACTTGGGATAACAATAGATAGCATGCCTTCGGCTCCTATTCATTTGAATGGGCAGGCCCTTAACTAGAAAAAAACTACATTTCTGAAGAAATTTTAAAAGGGCCTGCCGCCAAGAAACTACCTACAGACTACATACCAACCATCTCTTACACCTTTTATACCTTAGCAGCCACCCATACATTTCAAAGCAACCACCTCCTACACCACAGCAACCACCTTTTATACCTTAGCAACCACACATAAACCTCATAGCAACCGCCTCCTACAAAATAGCAACTGCAAAAAACTGCTTAGAAACCACCTCCGATATCACAGCTAGCACCTAGCAACACCCCAGCAACCACCTTGTATGCTATAGCAACTGTCTGGAAACTCCATAGCAACAACCTCCTACACCATAGCAACTGCCTAAAACCTCCTTAGCAACCATCTCCTACACCATAGCAACCGCCATTTATACCTCAGTAACCACCAATAAACTTCATAGCAACCATCTCCTACACCATAGCAATGGACTAAAAAGTACTTAGCAACCATCTCCTACACCTTAACAACCAAACACAAACTTCATAGCAACCATCTCCTACACCATAGCAACTGCCTTTAAGCCCACAGCAACCACCCAGAAAC
>JBBJLS010071961.1:0-10713 GCA_037577275.1 Bryconaethiops microstoma
GAAACCCAGAATACATTGATTACCCAAAAGAAAGTATAAATGAAAGAAAATAATGACAATATAAATTTTCCCTGACAGTGGTAGTGTGATGATGTGTGGATTCTTTGTTTTTTCAGGGCCTGGACTAAAGTAAAGTGGCCCCTTATAGTCCCATGTGAACACACCACTTCACACAGTGTGAACAATATGAAATTCTTTCTCTGCATTTACCCCATTCTTCAAGTGAAGCAGTGGGCTGCCACCAATAAGGGCCACCCAGGGAACAGTATGTGGGTGATGGTACCTTGCTCAAGGGTACCTCCATGGTGCCACTAGCAGTCCTGGGATTTGAACCCATAACCTTCTGATCCCTAACCAGTAGGCCATCAGCTGCCCCTACTTTCCATAACTGATCGAACCATGAATTCTGCTCTCTACCTGAAAATCCTGCAATCAGTGTTCATGAGCAGCCGGGTTAAGCAGCAAAAGCACAAGAGCAAGTCCACCTCAAAACAAAACAAAGATTCTGGAATGACCTTTTTAAAGTCCTTGCTGCGGCAAGACATTAAACAGGCAGTTAATGCTTAATAGATGTGCAATGTGACTAAATTATAGTAATTCTGCAAAGTAGAGTGAAAAAAAATACCTCAGAAATCATGTGAAAGTCTTATCTCCAGTTACAGGAAGCATTTAGCTGCTAAAGTTACAACCACTTATTAAATCATTATGTAATTTTTTTCTCAAGGACTTTTTCTTCATTTGAAACTGTATTTGCTCATGTTCTCCTTTTTGTTTTAGGACCTGAAACTATTGGTAACTCATCAATGAAGGGCTAGTATTCATAAGTGTACAAGGCACATACATATGCCTTTCAAAACAACTGACATAAATTAACATAAACATTTATAAAGGCCAATAATTCCAGTAATGCCAGTTGTCATAACATTTTTAAAAGTGAAATTACATCATAATTGACTAAAGCTGCCTCTTATGCTTGCTGGAAAAAAGCCTTCATACCCGTTTATGTAGGCTTTTGTCAGTTGTCAGGAATGACAGGATTATGTATGTGTTTTGTACCCTCATGAATACTGGTGTTCAAGAAAGCATTACCAAACTGTTTAGAGTTACCAAGCATTACCAACTTTTTACAGCAATGTAAATAAGTATGTAAATAAGTAAAGAAATAAACACTTTCATAAACATTTAAATGTTTTCCCATTAAGTAGCACAAGCGGATGGGGTAAAGCCTGTTTGAAGCATGAATTGAGAAAAGCATCTCAGAAAAGGGTTCATAATCATAATGAAGTCTTTAGATGTTTGTGAAGCTTCTGCCTTGTAGAGAGAACGTAAAGATGCTTTGTGGATGTCTGTGCTCCATCCTGAGAGGAGCCATTCATTATCGGTGGCAGGGCATACATGACTGTAAGTATTTACAGTAAGCATGAAAAGACTTTCACTTTCAAGTGTTTGGATTATCACTGGCAGTTAGACTGCAGTGAAGGAGCTAAAGGCCACGACCCTTGCATGACTGCAGGAGCTCTCACCATCAGCACTTGAGGCCATTAGCTGTGAGAAATTTTTCACTCTCCTGCAAGAAATACACAAAAAGCTTTATCAGTAAAACCATGAGGAGAAAAGTAGTTTACTGTTTACTGGAGATAGTTCTGAAGTGTTATGAAACAATTTCTTCTGATGGTCATATCACTTTACTAGCAGATAACAGAGTAGCTCTTTCTGTGCATCACAGGAAACAAAAGTGGTTCTCGACTAGAACTTTGTCATAGAATCTGCCGCCTCCAATCTAGGACATCTCCTGGTGTGGGTGGTATTTCAGCTGAACTCAACAAAATGTTGGATTGATTAAAGATGCTCTTATCTGTTATTCTGATGAGGTTGGCAAATTCACTACGATGCACCAAGAAAGCCTGGTTTCTGCATTTCTGAACACTCTCAGTGAAGGCCCAGCTAACTGGTAAAAACAGAAAAATTGTTTTCCTGACGAAATAAACACACCAACCAAACATACATAAAGTTCAGTCATTATATGCTTTATTATGATACTTTGGTAATAAAAGTCTACCATTTATTGTCTTATTGCTATATACATGCTACACTGTCCAGTATTGCTTTGGAGTATTTTTATTCTAAAACCTTGACTAAAGGAACATTGTACTTAAACACTAATTACTCTCCATAGTCTTCCTGTACTAAAGCAAAATAATCTTTGTAGGAACACAGCTAACTGAAATCAAACTAAAATAAAATCTAATCTTGAATCTTTTGACAGTGAAACAGGAGTCTGCACTGTTCAACATGGGTTGAAGGGTTTAATTACAGTTGAACTTTTAGTCCAAACACATCCCAAGGTCTTCCAGACCAAGCTCAATATTTTGTCAACCACACAGATTTATGATTCAAGATTCTTTATTTGTCACATGCATAGTTATACAAGTACAACAAGCAGTGAAATGTATCCTGAACCACTCCTTTTATGACTGTGCAAACATTATAATAAGTACAATTTTAAATTAAACACCAATCTGGAAATCTCTAAACAAATAAAAATAAAATAAGTACAAGTAGGAATAAGTATAAAAATAAGTACAATTTGGTACGCCTAGTCCATCTCGGTCACGCCCCCCACAGAATTCCTCGTCTACATATTAGAGATTCCCTAGCTCTGGACACGTAAGTAGTAAGTCAGAGATTGCTGTGTGTGTGTGTGGTCCTTGGGTACCTAGGCAACCCAGGTGAAGTGAGTAACATAATTAGCATGGGGTCCGGGTTTCTAGGTGTCTAAGGACAAGTACATCTGTTTTCTGTTTCAGGAAAAGGTTGTAATTATGGTCTGTGTCATATGATTGGTTGTTTGAGTGAGTGTGTGTGTTTAAATGCCGGTCGACCCACAGAATCAGTGTGTGGTCACCCAGATGCATACGTTGGTCTGCGCTTTGGGGAAAAAAGAATTGAAAGCATTATCGCTCTTGGCTTGCGGTGCTGGGAAAAGAAACGAGGACAAGAGGAAGAACTATCTCACGGGCATTTGGGTGGGCTCTCCAGTTGCAGTAGAGAGACCAAGTCAGAAACCCAAGCCTGTTTAGTCAAGGTGGTTGTAAGCATCAAGTACCGGGCACACATGTGTGTCGGACTCATCGCTGTGTGTCTCCCTTCACTTGTGTTTCCCTGCAGGCGTGAACCTTCAAGTCCCTCGTGCAGAAAGGGATCTCCATGGAGCGTGGAATGACAAGAGAGAGAGACAGGAGATGGCGTCCTCTGTGGATCTGTTGAGTCAGTAGGTGAACTGGATTGGATCTGTGGTGCTAGGGATGGAGGAGGAGATGATGTTCTTCAACAGCTTCTCGACAGACTTTTCCAGGGACTCCGTCGTCACGGTATCCTTGGCTTTGTAGTCCGTGATGGTGCACAGTGCTCTGTGTGTCGACCTAATGGAAGTGAGACTCCAGTCGCTCCCGATACCGGCGTTTGACGTCTATCACCGAATGCAGTATGACAGCACCTTGTAGGTTCTGCGTTCTAAGTGGCGGTCCTGGCGTTCACTGCAGCGCGGATCGATCAGTGTGTGATTTTAGCTTTCAGATTTAAGGTAACAAATGAAGTAAAGGTAAAAGGCTGAAAAAGGGGGAAAAGAGGATGCTCTGAGTCTGAACTGCTAATGCACTCTTGGCAACAGAGAGCACAGTGGCATTGAGGTCAGACAGGAAGGGGCCATCAGGCTACCTGAGACTCTGGCAGTGGTCACTGGGACACCATGCTTCTCTCATTATGCAGCGTATAGTCTGTGGCCTGGATGAGACTGGCAAGCAAGCCAAGACAGCAGGTCAGGAGCAGAGGTGAAGGAAAACAGATGATATGGGTCTGGGCACACCAGAGAAGAACAATCTGTGAATACTCAAAAGTTTCATGATCATCTCTTAACAAATAAAGGTGCCAAAAGGGACTCTTTGGAGCAACACTATCAAAGGACCTTACTTTTGGAACCTTTCTATAGATGTGTTTTAAAAAAATATTTTCGTAAATGGGCTCCTGAATGAACCAAATACAACATGTTTTCCTTCATTGAGAAGGACTTTTATACACGCAAATAAATTTTTGTGCTTTAAAAAGATTAAAATTGGTTTGTCTTGGTTCAGTATATAACTATTACTGTTAGTAAAAAAATCCATGAATTACCACTTTTTAAAAGTTATTTTAAAAGAACTGTATATCCAGACAATAAACAATTTAAGAAACTTCACTGCATGTCAAAAAATCAAACGTGTCACTGTGACTTATATAGGACCACATGTTAATCTACAGCGAGGTTTAGAAAAATGATGCCTATCCTTCAAATCATGCCAAGTCACTAAAATTACCATAGATCTTCACTGCTGCTATTTGAGGGATTATCCATTCATAGAAAGCAAATAAAAAATATGACTTTAACATTTGAATACACATCATTTTAATTTGCCCCTAAATCTCTTAATAGCAGATTAAGTCTTGAATATAAACTCTGAACTGCTTAATTGCTATGACTTGTTTTCTAACATGAGCCTTTGTCCTTGAATGTCAGGGGTAGGAGAAAGCAAAATGCACTAAATTCCTATATCAGGGAAAAAATGGCTTTAGTGTATTCTATCCCTAAAGGGGAATGAGGTAGAGATAAGAAGCGAGAGGCAGTGCAGGAAGAGAAAAGAGTGGTAGGTTTGCCGCAACTCATTGAGATGAGAGAGATGGAGTGATATGTAATAGAAAGATTGAGTGTGACAGTGATAAGTGGAGGAGGGGGGGTCAACATGAAATGTGAAAACATTTCAATATAAAAGCAAATACACACTTCAAAAGCTCTCTTCTGTCCTTGATCTTGGTATGCAAATGGATAGTAAATGAAAGTAACATTTTGTGTGCAGTTCTTACTTTGTTTTTTATTCATTTATATACTCAGTATATAGAATATACAGCAATGTTGACATATAAAATAATGTGAAAAATACACATTCTAAAAAATGATCTGAAAATCTAGTCTATTTGTTACAAAAAGCTCCCGCTAACATCAAAATAACTGCAAATAAGCACGAGAATTGATGTCAGTGAGTGTGTTGTTCCTCTCCTTGAGGAAGTTCTGTATTTACAAATTCCATGCAATACTTAATAACCAAATATTAATAACTTCACTCAAAAAACCCAATTGTTTATGCAAAGATAAGTAGTTTTTCATTACAATAGTTTGTATTAATTGTTGAATACAATATTACACCTAAATACAATATTGTAATATATGCAAATTTAAATTTTTGTGAGATGAATGAACAAGCTTTAAAAGGCCAATTGCAAAAAAGCCACATTTGAAAAACTGCAATAAAAACCTGAGTGTGTCACAGAACAAAAGAACACCATGTCACCCATGTAGCATGAAGAAAAAACGCGGTCGCGGAGTAGTGCGAGAGAATAGGTGGTTCACGCAGTTGTTCTAAGAGTGCTCTGAACAGAGTAAAGATTCCCACCAGAATAAACACTCTCACACACACACAGCAGGATGAGGGTGAAGACTCAATGACAGATAATACCTGCTTACCTGGCCCTTTTATACCATTTGACACACTCATTTCCGGTCCCTCCTGCGTGTCACACGACTCATGACAGAGTTTATCCTATGTGTTATTCTGTAAGGTCCGATAAAGCAGGGGGAAGCTTCTTGGAATCAGTGTAAAGGTGAAGATTCTTGGATGAGAGCCATACCCTGTCACCTACATGGAACAATCGTACCGGTCATTGGCCCGTTGGATGGAATAACGGGCCTGCAACCACAGCTTTCTGTACTGGCGGACCAACTGGTGGGTCGATGGTACATCAACCTCTAGTTCTTGATGGTCAAACATTGGAGGCTGGAAACCATTACATACCTCAAATGGACTAAGGGCAGTGGTAGCTGATCTTAGAAGATTATTGGATAACTCAGCCCACATGAGGTAGCGGGCCTGGGAGTGCTGCTGATCCGCCACAAAGCATTTCAGAAACCACTCCAGCTGTTGACTGGTCTGCTCCATCTGACCATTAGACTGAGGATGGTACCCAGACGATAGACTACAGGTGGAACCGATCAGATGACAGAGGTCCTTCCAGAACCTGGCCACAAACTGGGGCCCTCTGTCCAAGACAATATCCTTGGGGAACTCATGCAAACGGACTACATGCTCTAATAATAATTCTGAGGTTTCCTTGGCTGTGGGTAGTCCGGCTAGCGCCACCAGGTGCACAGCCTTGGAAAAATGATCCACGATGGTTAAGATGACCGTCTTCCCATGGACTCCATCAGTCCAGTAATAAAATCCAGAGCGATGTGCAACCAGGGTCTTCGTGGGACTGGCTGTGGTTGTAATTCCCCAGTTGTGGGCTCGTTCACAGTCTTCGCCCTGTGAACCCCAGGAAATGCTGAAGCTGTTTTAACATCTTGGGCAGGGGCCAGTGACATACAGCCTCCAGCTTCTGAGAATCCATGGCCACATCCTGTAGGGTTATCATAAAACCCAGGAATGTGGTGGAACACTGGTGGAAAGCGCATTTCTCCAACTTACAGAAAAGTTGGTGGGCCAGCAACCTCTGCACAACCACCCTCACATGCTGGACATGCTCTTCAGAGGTCCTGGAGTAGATGAGTATGTCATCCAGATAGACGAATACCCAATGACCCAACATGTCCCATAGGACATCATTGATGACCTGACCGTCAATGGCGGTGATAGTAATAGGCTGGGATAACACTTCTAATCCCACACCCAACTGGGCAGCAAAAGTCTGATCGATGAAATTCCCAGCAGCACCCAAATCAACGAACGCTATGGTTCCAATTCCATTGGTGGCCCAGTTGAATGTGGGTCTGAAGGGTTAAATGAGAAATGGAATGTAACGTGGATGAAATCACCAATGGATCAGATGAGATTCCCCCCTATTCACCTGGTTTTGGACAGGTGTTTGGGGGAGGCACAATAGGCACACAGACCATCGCGATAGTGTCTGTTCCACTCCTCAGCTGACAGAGATGTGCCCCCTAACTGCATGGGTTCCCCTCCAACTCCCGAGTGGTCCACTGGAGAAGGAGGTGGAGAACCGACTAAAGATGAAATCTCTCCCGATGATGTGCTGGCTGGAGCGGGAGGTTCTTCACAGTCCCAAGAAGACATGACAGCAGGTTCAGGGTGAAGACTTAATGACTGAGCACATACCACCTGCTTACCTGGCCCTTTTATACCATGTGACATGCTCATTTCAAGTCCCTCCTGTGTGTCACGCGACCCGTGTGTGACAGAGTGTAAGAAAGAAATCTGCAAGAAAATAAACTATTTTAAAGAGCAAACAATTAGAATAATAAAAGTCATTTTTGGATCTGTAGTACTTCTCAACAGGCCAACTCCTGGTCAACATAGCCAAAGCAAATCAATACAATGTGAATTCACACAATGGCACCAAAAAGACTTTTGGTAAACTTCAAAACCAAACTGAAGAGAAGTAAGGCCTTTAATGTCATTTACCAACAATTAGATACAAGTAAATGGCATAATTGGCTGACATCCAATCAGGTGCTTGACAAGTAGTTTTTACAAGTAATTATTTTTTATAGGCTTTCTATAATGACTCTAAATCCCTTTTTCATGACTCATGCTGTTGTTCAGAGCTCTGCAAATACTCAGAGAAGCATATTATGGGGTCATTTATCATGATAAAGCATACTGACACTATCAGAACAAAACCCTGTATATAGTTCTATCATCCCACCCTATATGGAACACACTGCATCCAAGAACAAAAACAAATGTTTTGCCCCTCACTGTTTGTGAGTTCTGCCGAGAGCAGGTGAGGACATGACTGAGAACATTTCACGGAGTAATCTTTCCAGAGTAAGTTGTGTATGCAGTTTATTCTGTGCATGCAGTTAATAATAATGATGTAGTTCCTTAAATCATTGCTATTGCTGTATAAATCGTTATTACAATACGCAGCAGACAGGAACAAATCAATAAAAGCAACACTGAGGTTAAACTACATCACCAATCTGAATATTCATTTCTTCAAAGCCTGACAATGTTAATTAAGAAGACACTGAGTTCAGGGCAAGAGGAATACTCCCATGAGGGCTATTATGGGTCTGGTTTAAGGCTTTGGTCTGCTTCACTGTTTTTCAACCTAAACCACTGCATTTGCAGCATGTGTTTGATCACCACAAATATTAAATAACTTCCATCCATCTTCTACCCCTTTGTCCCGCGCTTGGGGTCGGGGTCGGAGGCGGGGGGGGGTGGGGGGGGGGGTGTGTGTGTGCTAGAGCCTATCCCAGCTGCGACGGGAGACAGACAAACATTCACGCCCGCAGTCATGCCTAGGGGCAATTTAGTGTGCTCAATTGACCTATCCAAAATGCACGCATCTTTTTGGCAGCGGGAGGAAACCGGAGCTCCCAGAAGAAACCCACGCAGAGAACATGCAAACTCCACACAGAAAGACCCTGTGCCCAACACAGGAGTCGAACCCAGGACCTTCTTGCTGTGCAGTAACAGCGCTAACTCCTATGCCATCATGCTGCCTATGAAATAACTTAGTCCACAAAACACTTTTGGTATGTTTGTGTTCGGAAAACCCACTTGCTTATATCTCATAATAGAAGTCAATGGGAAGACGCCGAATCATCTGCCCATTGGAATCCATTTGAAAGTTGAGTCAATGGAGTGTAGAGAAATTACTGTCCATATGTACTGTTTGCCATGGATACAGCAGATTTGAAGTGTAGGAGGAATAGCATAAGATAACACAAAATAGGAGACAGAAGTGGTAGCCAAGTCCTGCAGATCTCTGTGATGAGGTGCTGGGGTATTGGCAGGAGTGAAGGCTGAGGGACTATGTGTAAATCCTCACTGCTCTGATGCACAGTCTGAGAACAGCCTGCCATACTTAACACTGACTGGACAAGTGCACAGGCCCAGGGCTTATGCTCAGACAGCAAGAGCAAATTTATGACTGTGGTAAATTCAGAAGGGAAGTGTGGCCAGACTAGCTGGATTGCATGCTAGTTGTGAGATTACCGGGGTTTAGGGCAGTTGATATATAGTATCGGTCAATAATCTGGAAACAAACACTCCAACGCTTTTCCACATTTTTACTATAATTCACATTTTAGAACAGTAGTGAGGACACTAAAACCAAAAAAAACAACACAGGGAATTATTCAGTGACCATAAAAATGTGTGCAGCAAAAATGTCTTGGATAGACAGACAGATAAATAGATAGACAGGCAGTGTTTACCAATCCACTTTTTGTCAATAAAATCACACATTTTCTATTATGCTACTACAGCTATCTCTATCACTACTGCTAATAGTAGTAATAATAATAATAATAATAATAATAATAATAATAATAATAATAATAATAATAAATGAATGATAAATTGATAACACTGTTCACTGTAGTCTGTAGTCTCTGATAAATTAACACCGTTCACTGTAGTCTGTGTTTTCTACGGATTGATATAAATTTCAGATAATATTGTAAATTTTGAGCAAGTTAGTTATATTACTTAACGCTCTAGCTTCCTTCAAACTTAGCAGATGTATTAGTATAACAATAATAATGAGTTGATTTTGACTTGCATACACACTCACACAATTGTACACATTTACAGGTATATTGTAAGGCATGTTTACCATTTTCCTGTGCAAACATAGAAACATTAGCAAGAAAATCTCATTCTCTAGCACTAACATATATGATATTAGTGGTAGTTTATGGTTTCTGTTACAGTAAGCAGTTCTTGGCAAACCTATGCAATACCTACCAGATTTTCCGACAACTGGCAGAAGGTTGGCCTGTTTGGAGTATGTTGTGTTTTTAAATGTTTATGGCTTTAAGTTTCTTTAAGTTTCACTTGTGAGAATTTAATCCTTGCATGTCATAATTTCATTTCATTATTTAAAATTGGGGGGGCAAGTAGGCAGCTCCAATAGAGACAAATCAAAAACAGAAGAAAATGCCAAAAACTGCCAGAAATGCTGAAAGAGCATGACTCAACTCAGGAAAACATCCAGAAAGGGGCAGAGCCAAGGAAGAGCTAGGACAGGAATGACCCAATCCTGGACAAGAGAGTCTAAATATAGTGTCCCTACTTAAAGACATCTTGATATTTACAGTTTGGCTAGTGCTGATATTAAACTGCAAACTGCCAGTGTAGTATAAACCGTAAACACATGTAACTGACAGTAACAAAATAAAATACACAATTTGTATCTGAAAAATGGATGGGGTACAGGGGAGCAAACGAGATCACAGGTCACTAGAGACCTAAGATAAGCATTTAGGGTTGAAGTGTGGCCATAACAGTTCTAAAACTGACCCCCACATGTTCCCTCATAAGATAAGATAGTAATAAGGTAACTTAAGGAACTGGTTTCTTGTATTTGTTTATTCTGTGTCTACTGCTCTGGAGTCCATCCTCACAGGGAGTGTTTCGTCTTGGTACGGCAGCTGCACTGCTCAGGACAAGAAGGCTCTGCAGACGGTGGTGAAAACGGCCCAGAGGACCATAGGCACACTACTCCCTGCAATAACTGACATTTACAAGTCTCAGAAAAACCAAGCACATCATGAATGACCCCAGCCACCCTGCATTGCCACTTTTTACTTTCCTGCCATCCGGCAGGAGACTCAGGACAATTCACACACGCACAGCACGATTCAGAAACAGT
>JBBJLS010071962.1:0-10713 GCA_037577275.1 Bryconaethiops microstoma
CACACACACACATATACACACACACACACACACACACACACACACACACACACACACACACACACACACACACACACTCACTCATATACACTCACACACAGTTACAGATGCACATGTTTGTATTCCTCTTTGTGTGGGATAGTTCTGTAGACTTTTTATTGCTGTAATAAATTCAACCCCAAACCCAGCCCTATTCTTGAAGGTTCATTTTAGCCTAAAACCTCAAAAATCCATCCCAAAGCAGTTGCAATTCAAGGTACACCATCATAAGGATTTTTTTGTCTTAAAACTGGAGAATCACAGTCTAGAGACTATTGCGGCACTGCTGCAGGGTGTAAGTAAGCATGTTTATAATGAATGTTGTGACGGTTACAATTTTTTTTGTCTGGCATGCCACTTTAATCTTAGTATCCACTTCAAAATAAAAGCTATGCTGCCTCATCCATTATTTAAGCTACTTATCCTAAACCATGGTCATTGAAACCTATCCCAGTGGATGGAAAGGAGGAAATCTCCCTGGACAGGTCACCCGTCCGTGTGGGAGAACCAGTGGAACCCAGTGGAACCCACACAGACACAGGGAAAAAAGATCTGATACACAGAAACTGCAATTCTCTTAAACTCTTTTTGTTTTGCAAAACAGTAAGTTATTGGTGCAATATTACTATGTTTCATTTAATGTCTGCTGCTACTAGGCACCTGAAGATTCTCCACTGGGTACGTACGTATTTACTCACTGTGTATGTGTATTATGTGAAATACTTATATGAAATTTTGGTTAGTGTACAGTTTACATATATATATATATATATATATATATATATATATATATGTATATATATGTATGCAATGTGGACTAAAGTGCTACTTATTTTATCTGCTGTACAGATGAATTACAGAAAACACCCCTGTAATAGAAAAACACCCCTGTAATAGTTTATACAGTACACAATTACCTTAAATGTTAAGAATTATTTTATATAAATCAAACAATGTATACATGAAAAAGGATTCCTTGGCATATTTGCTGAAATGGAAAGTGCAGGTGAGTGGAGTGGCGATGAAAAGCAAAAAAGAAGACAATGAGCAAGACTGTGGTTTGCAGATAAGATGCATGCAGCAGTAAAAACCATGTCCTCGTTCATGGTATGACAACGGCCAAACTTAGACTCATTTGATAATCAGGATGATCAGAGAGGAAAGGGGTCAGGAAAAGGACCCTGGAGACCTAGTCCCACCCAGTCTAGTCAGGGTAGATTTTTTTAATGACGTAAATGTTCTTTGACCTCCCTAGTCCTACAAATCAACACTATTGTTTTTGTGTCTAACAATGAATGTATTTCTTCCGTGGTATACTTATGCTTGATGTTTTAGGGTTTCCCCCAATTTGTGTCTATAAACAACAGCTAACAATATGGATTTTTACACACATTAATATTTATATATATATATTTATTGTTATTACATTTATACATTCCTATGCAATTTTTTCCCTTTGTGAAAGTCACTAGTATCCTGGATCGATAGTGTTCAGTATCATAGCGGACAGATGTTTCAGATTTCATTGAAATTTCAAATCTTTATTAAAGATGTCTTTCTTGTACTTGTTCTTGAGCAGAGTGATGCTGGCTTACTGTGTTAAAAGATCTGCATTTTGTTGATTCATTTTACCCTATAGAAATAAGCAGTCACTGATGCATCTCCATTTGAAAATGTTTACTGCCATTTACGTTGCGTCAAAATATAATGATGAATGGACCAAAAGAAATGGATTAGAATAAAACATTTGTTACATTAGGTTGTCAAAGCATTACTCATTGTGTCACTCAACAGTTTGGGTCCTACACACGTCTCTGATATGTTTGAAGTATTTATTCCTGGTAGGTCCCTTAGATCTGCTGGAGCTGCTCAGCTAGTGGTGAAACGTTTTGAAAATAAAACTGCTGAAATGGTTTTTAGTCACTATGCAGGAACAAACTGCCCATCAGTATCAGATCTGCACCAACTGTAGCTTTAAAAAGCTGCTAAAAACTGCACTGTTCTCCTCCACCTTCTTTTAAATACTGCACTTCCACTGCATTTTCAGTGTTGTTTTATGTATTCTTTTATTTCTTTTATCTCTCCCATTATCTTATCTATTTTATTTTATTCTCTATTTCTGTAAAGCACATTGAAAGCCCTTTTCTGGATGATAATGTGCTATATAATCTTCCACCTGTATGGTTACTTTTTTGGAGTAAGTGTCTAACAGCACATTCCTCTGCAGTATGAGTTATTTGTAATCCAGGTAGATCTGGTTCTTATTTCTACATGTTATAGATGTTTATATCGGCATTGGCATATATGAAGATGAAAAATATTGAATATCAGTATCAACCATGGTTTCCAGATTGGTGCACCCCTATATTGTGCAACTGTATAGTTTAATTGGTAGATAATCAGATGTCTGTGTATTTGATATATTTAAATGTGCATTTTGAAAGTTTGATTATTAGTTATATTTACTTTCATTATTATTTGTGTTAAAGATTTCAGGAAATGCTTTTGGCAGCTTTGCAAAATGTCCCCGCAACATTAAAATGTTAAGACATTCCCTCTCAACATGGGTGAAACTGGGAGCATTCGCATGGGCGTTATATGAACCGTTGACATGATTAGTGCAGTGGAGCTCCTGTCAGCTCCTCTCTCACTGCAATCTTTATAATCAGACAGACAGGTGAACCCAGGGCCAAACAGAGCCATTGTGGGATTATCTCCATCCCGCCCTCCTTCTCTCTACTCTCTCTCTCTCTCTCTCTCCTCCAAGCAACTCTTCTTGCATCCATCGTCCCAGTAATCTTCAGTCTCTGTGTGTGTATGTGTGTGTGTGTGTGTGTGTGTGTGTGTGTGTGTGTGTGCGGGGGTACAGACATTGACACTCCTTTACACTCTGGACTTTCAGTAACACCTGCACTTTACCTCTGTCTACTGCTGCTATGGCCACACGTCTCCAATTCTGGAAGGTTTACATCCCTTTCTCACTTCACTGTTACACTACTGTATTGTCTACTTACTGTATTGTCTTTGAGATACATCCCATTCACACTACAGTTACATTGCTATATTGATTATTGTACTGTTTCTGTCATTCTTCGCATTTAGTTCAGTGCTGTTAACAGCCACCTGTGCAATAATCAAACTACTGGTCCGAAACTGGATACATTGTGTCCACATTGTGCTGTTACATTACGTTACCGTTACATTGTTGTGGTGTTGAATGTTGAATGTTACTATTTGCTGCACCATGGAGAAACGCCTCATCACACTATGTACGTGTTGTGTAACATTCAATGCTAATGACAATGAAGTCACCTTGAAACATTTCTCAAACTATGTCATATTTTAACTGGTTACTTTCCATGTCTAACAGTTCTTTCTATGTGACACTTAATAGCTGAAGGTTCATAAGGTCGCACCGCTAGCCAGTGTTGCCCCGAGATCCTTCCGGAGAATGAAACCTGATCTTAATGAGCGAACTGTAGAGGCTCTAAAAGATCCACCACAGCAAAGGCTTTTAAATCTTTCCTGCATTCAGACCGCTTAGCCTTGGTGGCCTGAATCAACATCCACTGGCTGATTATTTAACTCCAGTATCTAATGCTGACAGTCATGTAGCTCATTGGGAAGGTTGTATTCAAAAATTCTTGATCTCTGGGTTAGCTTAACATCGAGTTACTCCATGGGCCGCCTCAACACATTCATTATGAAAGAGAAATTTCCATGAGACACGCCTAAGATCTTTGAACATTTCATACACAGGCAATTCGGAGCATTTTGCATGAATAAAATCATCAGGAAGAATTTTAAGAAGTATCAAAGTGTAAAAATAAAATAAAATACACAAAATGCAAATGTAAGAGTAAACATGAATGGTAAAGTGTTAAAAATCACTGAAATGTGATAGTGGGTCTTGTTGAGTGTGTGTGTAGTGGGAAGTATACTTAAAAAATGATACAACTGGTTGGTGCAAGGTGATGTAATCAGATTTCGTTTTTGAGGCAGGCAAAGTCAACACAATACATTCAGTATAATCAAAGCGATGTTTAATTTAACAGAAAATAGCATGCTTTAGTGAATTTACACAGTTTATTATAATTGTTTCTTGCATTCCAGAATCTTCATTTTCAAATGCATCTGTGCATTTACATTCCTAGAGCGTGCACGTGCACACACACACACACACACACACATACACACAAACACACACACACACACACACACACACACACACACACACACACACACACACACACACACACTCTTGTTAGGGGTTACATAGACAGGTCAACTAGCTGATCCACAGTCAGCACTGCAGGCAGCAGCAGACTATTCTAGGTCAATACAGCAGCAGAAAAAAACAGTAGTGTATACCCAGGAAAGTTCAGAAAACAGTTTAACAGATTAAGTTTGCTAAACAGAAAACCAAAGACACTTACTGAAAGCTGAGTGCAACCATGCTATAGCGGAATCTCCTAACCTGGACAGTGCAGGTTTCAAGAACTGACTGATTTAACAGGAAACTGCTATTTGAGAAACTGCAAACCCATCAATCTGCAACTAATTTAATCTGACTCAACACATCTGGAGCTGCTTGTAATCAAAAAACACAGATCTGGCTTTTTTTACGTATTGAAAAAACAAATCAAGTTGATATTAAGTGAACTGACCCAGTAAAATCTACTTTGAAGTGTTAGAGTGGAAAGAATGTAATTATCACAAGGGTTAAATCAGTCAAAGTCAATCATGTTAAAAGAAAGAGAATAATTTTTTAAAGACTTCTGGGATTTTCACAGGGTTTGTCATGTCTTTCTCCCTAGACTACCATCTCTTGGGTGTATGCTTTTAAGTAAAACTCTGTATTTTTGCTAATTGCATAACCACTTTTAATGTTGGCTACAGTAGGAAGTAACCATGTTCCTCACCGGCTGTGTTTCTAAATTGCCTGGGCTCTATGGCGACCCCTTCCAAACCCCTTAATGAGGCCTGACATAAATGAAGTAAATTAAATAATCAATAGTAAGTTCAGTGAACTGTGTACGTGTTGCTGTGGTGTTTGTATGTGCAAAATACTGTATTGTACTGTGTTATCGATTGGTATTCATTCCTCGCATTTCCTAACAATAGCTAACCTGGCTAGAACCTGGCTATCAGTCATACTCCAGTTTTGCAGGTGAATGGAAAGTGTTAGCCATGGCCTTGGCTTCTCTTTGCTTTTTCTAGAAATTTCCTAGCTACAGTTACTAACATGCTTTTTTCTTTTCTTTTCCTTTTTGTGTTGAGAGGGGCTATTTTTGGTTTTAGTTTTTCCTCAGTCAGTTGTCGACATTTTGTTGATAAACCCAGCACTGTTCCCTGATAACTTCTCATTCTTTACACAGTCACAGCATTTAGTGTCCTAAAGCTGCACAGAAGCACACAGAACCATGAAAGGGAATCTTCTGAAAAGTGAGGTGATTTTAGCATGCAGTTCACATCAGGCGGCCTGTAACAAAGCTCTCCTGCAATGAATATCTCACACCTTGCAGCAATGGCCAACAGAGTGCAGCTGACGCACAGAGCAGTAGTTACAGTTAACTAGTAAATAGTAGTCATGCAACAGCTAAAGCACAAACATGTACACACACATAAACAAGAGACTGAATGCTTTTGTTCAGCTTTCTATAACTGGTTACATCTCTCTCTCTCTCCCTCTCTCTCTCTCACCCACCGCAAGTCTCTCGCTCTGAATGTCCTACAAATGTCATCATAGGACATAACCAAGTAATGTGAAATCAGATCAGTGTGTGTGTGTGTGTGTGTCTGTGTACACATGTGTGTTATCAGGCCCTGCTCTGTGTGTGTGTGTGTGTGTGTGTGTGTGTGTGTATGTGTGTGTGCCTGTTCTGCCGCCAGTGGATTGTTGTGCTTAGTCATGATGCAAAATGATGACATCCTCCTGTCACACCCCACACAGGGAACGACTGTTATGGAGCTGAATGTAAAACACAACAGCATTGTTTTGGTCCAAATGTGTGTGTGTGTGTGTGTTTGTATGTGTATGTGTGTGAGACACAGAGAGAGAGAAAGAGAAAGAAAGAATGGCCCTTTTTTGTGTGTTGTTGCAATTGCAGTTGTTGTTCAGAGCTGGTGTCAACACAGAAAAAAGGGAGAGAGAGACACAGACGGCGAGAGAAGTGGTGGGAGAAAGACAGAGATGCGGGGAGAGAAAGAGAGCGGGAGAAAAGAGGAGAGAGAGAGAGAAACGGAGAAAAGGGGAGAGAAAGAGAGAGATGGGGAGAGAGGAAAAGAGAAGGAGAGAGAGTGAGAAAAGGAGCAAGAGAGAGAGAAATGGAGAGAGGAAGAAAGAAGAGGAGAGAGAGAGAAAAGGAGCGAGAGAGAGAGGGAGAAAAGGGGAGAGAGAGAGAAATGGAGAGAGGAAGAAATAAGGAGAGAGAGAGAAAAGCAGCGAGAGAGAGAGGGAGAAAAGGGGAGAGAGGAAGAGAAAAAGAGAGCGAGAAAAGGAGTGAGAGAGAGAAATGGAGAGAGGAAGAAAGAAAAAGAGAGCGAGAAAAGGAGTGAGAGAGAGGGACAAAAGGAGAAGAGAGTGTATGTTGGGGGCGTAATCTATCCCTGGGCAGTTTGTGTAAAGTTTGACTCACTCCAGGTTACACCTGCTCCAGGCATGCATGCACTCAAATAAACCAACAGATGAAGCAGTGCTTGTGCCTGTGTTTGTTTATTTGTGTGTGTGTGTGTGTGTGTGTGCATGTGTGTGTGTGCGACCTCTTCCTTGAATGTCCTTCCCTACCAAACCCCTGCAGTTTGCTGAACAGAACGAGCAGATGGTGCTAAGTCCTAAATAAAAAATACAGATTCTGTCTCTGTCCACAGGCATGAACATGAATATTAAAACTAGAGTCAGCATCTAAGGCCACTCTCCCTCAGCTCTTTCTCCAAAACTTTCTTCCTGTGTGTCTCGCCCCTGCACTCTGTGCCTCCGAGAGGTGCGACCAGCCGACTGAGGAATTTCTGCTTTTCCGGACTCTGTCAGTATAGAGTGAATGCTAATGGTATGATGTTACTTACAAACTTACATAGCTTCCAAAATTCAAGATTCTTTACTTGTCAGGTTCATAGTTATCCAAGTACAGCACATGGTCAAATAATGTAAATTAAAGAGAAATTTGGCTTAACTAAGGCAAAGCCAAGACATTATTCAGTGGTAGAAGTTTGCTCATGTTGCAGTGCTGCTATGAGGCTAAAGCAGCTAACAAGCAGTGCAGCTAAATTATCACATACTCTCCTCAAACTGCATCAAACCTCATGCAGACGTGGTTGCTGATGCTGGATTACATTGTTTTCGTTTCATACAGTGTCCACATAAGCAGCTCAATATGGCATAAATGCTAACTGCTGGTTATGAGCTTCCATTTGTCTATATCAATCTCGTAGCTAAACAAAACAAAGAAGTTTTCTGTTATTCTGTTTCTGTTTCAGCTACCTTAATCCCATCATTCAGTCTTATGTTCCTCCTCGCTCCCACCACTCCTCCAAGGAACATCGTCTGGCTCTGCCATCCCTACACACAAGGTAAACCTAGTCCAGACTCTTCTCTTTTGTGGTTCTCCGATGGTGGAATGAGCTGCCTAAGCCGACAAGAGCAGCAGAATCTTTCTCTTCGAAAACCTCCTGAAGACTCATCTGTTCAGAGAGCATGTCCTTCTTGCACTACTCTTACATAAAGATTTAGCATTTTTAGCACTCTTACTTAAAGATACTGTCCTCTGTTTCTCACACTGTCCTGAAACTTAAATGTGTCCTCATATTGTTAGTCTTTTTGGGTAAAAAAGGCCAAATGAATGTAATGTAATTTTAAATTTACTGCAAATTTACTTTTCTTTTAACCATGTTTCCCCAGTTTTGGCCAATACCACCCACGAGCTAGGTTTCCTACACAACTACACCGTACCACCAACACAAGGAAGGTAAAGTTCTAGCACGTTTCCTCCACGTCACATGAAGTGCCAGAGCATCTTTTCGAACTTCCACTAATGCTAATTAAATCAAAACTCCATTTTGTACTGGAGATAATGTAGTTTACAAGAAACAGAATGTTCTTGAAGCTAGCGTAGCGCACTGCCTCTGTAATCTCAAAAAGACTATGTGGTTTTTGAGACTGTATTTTTTGAGACTGCTACCCACTACAAAACCAAACACCTTAATTTTACCCCTTAAAATGACCTTAATTTTGACCTTAATTTCCTATACAGGAAAGGGAAATGTACACAGATTAAGGCTGATTAAGGGGTAAAACTACTGAATTTTTCCCTTACTTTTTCAAATTAGCCCCTTAATAAATAATAGAACCTCCTGAATTAACACCTTAAATTTAAGATTTCACACTCATGCCTTAAATCTAATTTTAAGGTAAAATTAAGGGGTCGGTTTTACAAATGAACGTGCTCTTAATTCAAAAGAAGGGGTTTGGTGTATTTTCAGGAGTAAATAGAGGTAGGATTAAGTACATTTTAAGTACACTGTGTTTCATAGTGACCACTGTTTTGAATTCTTTTATCCGTTAGACGCTGGCTGCATTAGGGCTAAGGGGTGAATAGATTTTTCAGTGAACTATTCCTTTCGATGATAAATCAGTCATAAAAGTGGCTAGATCTTGTTACTAGATCTTGAAATATGACACTGAGGTGATTCAAAATTCGATAGGACATCTCGAGTGTGAATATAAATTAGCCAGATACAAGATGCATTCTTATGGAGTGGGGGAGAAGAAGATAAATGAATTGCCCAGTTCTTCCATTCCCAAACAAATAATTGCACATATAAGACTAGTGATGTGCATTTATCAGCTGAACAGAATGCAAACTTCCCATCTTAGCGTGGCCTGATGGCTCTGTTGCTGGCCTACCTGCTCATCTCATCTCATTAGTTCAGTAAGCTAAAGATAGTGCCGACACACTGGCACACATGAGAGGTCCTTATTTTTTTAGGTCAATCTTTCCACCTCTCTCTTACACACAGACACACAGACACACACGCGCATGCGCGCGCACACACGCGTACACACACACACACACACACACACACACACACACACACACACACAGACTGTCTCTACAGATCATGACTTTATAGAACACTGTAAAATATGAAGGCAGTTTAGTTTCTGAGATCAAGTAATGCTCTAAAACAGTTCCTGACCTTGGAAAACTTTTAACTGGTAGAACATTATGTAGAATATTATAATATTATGTAGAATACTTCTCATTTACATCATGCTTTTAGATCATGTGTAAAATATAGGTGTAATGATTTCAGTATATTATTGGGAAAAAATAAAGTGATGATGTCAGTGTCAATGGTGGAGGCTGCACCCTTGCTCAAAGGACTGTGCTTTTTTTTCTTGAAAGCTTGTAGATATTCGAAATGGTGATTTTTGGGTTATTTTATTCGTGGGCGTTATAAAAGTTTTATTTGTGAACTTGACTTATTTGACTGTCAGCATTGACCAGCACACTCTTGACCCGTTATGAGAGCCAAGCCTCCCCGCAAAATTATTTGTTAATCAACAACCCAGACCTGATCTGACTTGCAATGTGTCTCTAAGTTAATTCTAAGTGTAAAGTGACCATTTGTGAACACACAGTTTGAACTTCTTTCCCTGTATTTAGCCTATTCACCAGGAACACATCGCCCGGGGAGCAGTGTGTGGGGATAGTACCTTGCTCAAGGGTACCTAAGTGGTGCCACTAGCAGTCCTACGACTTGAACCCACAACCTTCTGATCACAGGGGCAACGCCCCAACCACTAGGCCACCAGCTGCCCCACAGTATGCTGCTTTGTCACTTTTTGACCCGCCCGAGTTTCTAATAAGCTGACCCAAACCCACCTGAGTTACAGGCCCCCATATTTGTGGAGTGTTTTGCAATGGTTTTGATACCACAGTATTGTATCTAATTTAATTTTAAAGTGCAGTGAAACAAATCTCGCTCACAGTATGCTATCAGGCTAAAAACTAATTATTTACACATTTCTTATATGTTTTTTCATACTTAAATGCTTTTAAATCTGCTTATCTTTTTGAACGATAAATCGATGCTTAATTGCGAGTCAGCTTTTCAGAAAATTCAGTGCAAAGCTTTGTAAATGAGGTCTAATATACTACTGCTCATGTGTAATTTCATTATATTCTAAGTTAAGAAATGACATCATTCTATGTGAACAAATAAATTGTGAGATTCTATATTAACAAATAAAACTATGCTATTCTAAGTCAACGTATAATATCATGATATTTAAAGTCGTTAGCACTGATATTTGGCTAAGAAAAGTAAATGCTAGGCTAGCGAGTTAACCTACTATGTCATTAATTATTCTGGTATGACCATAAAGAAGACTTTCTAACCAGTTAACTAATGTCATGATTTGGACTCTTGGGGGATTCACAAAGCACATTTTCCATCAAACTTTGCACAAAAAGGTGCTATGAATAAACCTCTAAGAGTTTTATTTTGTGGGACTTTAGTGGAATTAGATGTAAATGGTTAGGATGATAATTTTATTTATTATATGTATAAAACTGTATTTGGCACAACATGAGATGTCTGTCTTCAGATTCAGAGGTCACTTTCTACCTGCTCACACAGTTAACTGTAAAATACAGTGTGTGTATATATATA
>JBBJLS010071963.1:0-10712 GCA_037577275.1 Bryconaethiops microstoma
TGCATAAATTCAATAAATGTTCAATAAATGATTACAGTCAGCATCAAAGTTTGTTTCACCCTGCACTCTTCACAGAGCTATGTTCGGATAGCTTACTTTTGCATGTTCATATCACTGAAGAACATCAGCTTACCTTAGGTAGGTAACAGTAAGAAATAATGCAATTGACATTTAATACATTTAACATGGTGAGGTAATAAACTACATTTTTTACTACATTTTTGATCCCCCAGCTGATTTTTAATCGCTTTCAATTGGTTCTGAGTGTGAAACATTCTCCTTGTCTTTTTCCGGTTTTTTTACTTTTTGTAATGTTTTGTCTTCTACCTGTTTTCTTGTCTTTTGCTGTTTACATTGTCCATGTTCCTTTTTCTATGTGTCTATACACCTCAGTCCCTTTTTGCTTTATTTTGTTTCCTTCTGTTAGTCTCCGAGTCAGTGTTCTTTAAGTTTATTGTTTAGTCTTGTGTTTTTGTTGTTTTGTTGAAAAAATGAATATAGCGAGCATCGATGTTTGGGATGAACTTTGGGGAAGGGCTATGCAACAATTGCTGGGAAATAGGGAGAGAGGCCAGTCTGCAGGAGGGCCGAGAACTCACTGGGTGAGCTTTCCCAACAGCCAAGAAATGACGGCAAGATAAGCACCATACCACGGCTGCTGAAGAGGCATCAGGCCCAAAGCTCTCAGCCATAACCGTGGTCATTGCTGCCGTGCGGGTTTATATTCCCTTAGTGCTACTCCGCAACACGGAGCAGGCACACAACCCCACAGCGCCACCCAGTGACTCGAGGGATGAGGCATGTCTGAAGGATGGTATACTCGCTTTCATAAAGGCTGAAAACCTGGCTCTCCTGACGGTAAAAATGGCAGAGAGGGACTCAGCCAGCCAGAACCTCCTCACACAGATGAAAGGCCTACGGTAGGAGCATTGGCATGGCAACCTCTTCTTCTGAGCAGGCCCCTGCTGTTGTTCTGGATTGCACTTTGTCACAGGCACTCCATAGGGCTTCAGAGAGCACTTCCTGACCAGTTCCTCAGTTTCCTGTCCTTGTGTCACCAACATCCCATAATGCTTCGGAGAGTTCCCCATCTCCTGGTTCCTCATAGCTGCTACCCCTGTCTGTCTTTGCTGCCTGTTCACCAGCCTCCTGAGCCTGAGCAGCCTGCGCTTCAGCCTCCTGAGCCCAAGCATATGACAGACTGCCTGTTCAATGCGTGTAGGTCAGTGGTCTGTTTAAGAAAAGTGTTTTCCCTGAACTAAGCAACCTAAAACCAACAACGTTTCAGTTTCCATTTCCAGAGTTGTTTGCTAAGGTGGACCTCTACCTGTAAAAGAGTGAGTTTATTACTACTGTCGCTGCTCTGCAGCTGGTATTGTAGCATGACATTTAGTAACTGCTACACAAGCAGAGATAATGTCATTATGTGTCAAAGAGCTTGTGTCAAAGAGCTGAGTGACTACTATAAAGTTAAACAATGCTTTGGTTTTGTCTGCAATAAGAACAACCACTCAGAGTTAAACTGCAGTCAAATGAAAAAATAATAATGGGAATAAAGAAGGGAATAAGAAGGGAATAAAAAGGGAATAAACAAACAGCAAGTTGATGGCTTTAAAATTTTTGGCAGTGATAGGGTAGTTTAGGCCTCTGGCTCAAACTGTGAAGCTTCAAAGGTCTAAATCTTTTCATGGACAGCATAACTCAGGCAAGCCTCCAGGGTTGCACACCTCCAGCACTGGCAGGAAATAATGAAACAATATAGTCCACTTAATTCCCGTGTGCTGGCATATGACTGGTCCTCAGTGTGACCCTAAGTCTTTCTACGGAACCATGACAGGAGATTTGCAAACACGATAAGTTACAGTATACTGACTAAGTGAGTAAATGCACCTTCTGTTGTTTATTCTAAGCAAGCACACAAGCTATTCTGCTGCATTATGATTACAATAATACAGTTGCTTGTGTAGTCCAGAAATAAGCTCTATTCAAATGAATCATTCTGTCAAGAATGATCTTAAAGTGATTATATGTGTGGTGTTTTTGACAGTTATTGAGGAACTGACCAAAGCAAGGACTATAAGCCATAGCTGGCCCACCAGGATGCATTGTTTGCAAAAGTTTGGAAACCCCTGACCATTATCATTTTAAGTATTGCCGTCAGGCTGAATGCTATTCTCCACTGTAAGCAATTAGCTTCAGATTAGAAGGCATCTCAACCTGACAACTCAAACTTCTTAGCTCGCTTAAACATTCTCCTAATTAGTGTGATTGCAAAAGTTTTTTCATTATTATTATTCTTTTTATAGCCAGAAAAGGCTCTGCTTCTCATCCGAGCTTGTACAGAATTTTGAAATGTCTGTAAATATCCACTGCACATGTATTCAGTTTTTTGATCTTTTGATCAGAAGCCGAGTATTGATCATTTAAAATCTATGATTTTGCCCATAGACCTCTGTTCATCAAACACTGGCCATTGTGATTGTCACCCCACCTCACAAGCTGCTGGCAGAGATTTAAAAAAAAAAACACTGCTGCATGGAGGAGAAATCAGTTGCTAAACCCATGACAATAGGAGAGACGAGTCTTGTGACTGGAATGAGTCAAATGTGTGTTAGGCAGTCTTTTTTTCTGTTGTTTTAATCTCTTTCGTGGCTATGCACATTTTTTCCAGACCATTTTTGGGTGCGCAAGAAGCGTATATTTAACCCTCAGTATCTGTAACTTAATGAATTAAAAACATTTGTAACTTTCGTTTTAATTATTAATAAAGAAACCGTATGTTTGTCTATATGTTTGTCTACTTGTTCTAAAGTTCAAATCTCACTGTGGACAGTATTTATTTTTAGCACAAACTTTCTTTCAGCCCATGAATGCCTGTTTTATGCTCTGCTACTTACTACTAGTTCTTCAGCAAGCTGCTTGTGCTGAGTTGTCTCTCTCTACGGCCCATCCCTGTCCTCCCCAATGCACGCCACACCATCCAACGTGCGCAACATCAACCCCAACCCCCTTTTCAACATGTACAGGTCCGTTAGGAAAAGAAAGACACACGGTTTATTAAAAATAATCAGCGCATGAATGCGTGTTTTAGCGTTGTTAGTTAGCCAAGCTGCTAGCCAGCTCAGTTAGCTGCTCAGTTAGTTTCTAGGTGATAAATGTGTTCATATTAATAACACTAAAGTGTGGTAATGTGACAGTATAAGTTTTTGTGCTAAACGAGTCTGTGCTCTGAGCTTTTTTGTGTCTCCATGGCCCGCATCCCTCTCCGCCT
This sequence comes from Bryconaethiops microstoma, assembly GCA_037577275.1. Classification (NCBI taxonomy): domain Eukaryota; kingdom Metazoa; phylum Chordata; class Actinopteri; order Characiformes; family Alestidae; genus Bryconaethiops; species Bryconaethiops microstoma. The sequence continues at coordinate 3,272 of JBBJLS010071963.1, forward strand.
TTGCTTCTACGCTGTTTTAATATCTGTCTGTGGTGGCCATGTGCATATACCCACCCCCCTCAGCTTAAAAGAGCATCTGCTAAATGCCGTGAAAGGAAACTCCCCCTACTTTCGAAAATCCCCCATAATGAAGTGTTTAATGCGTAAATAGAGCAATTCAACACGGGTTTGGTGTGAAACACTCTGTTCTGTAGAAACACCATGAATCAGGATGCTGTGTTTTACTTTCTATCTGTCCTGGCTACATACATACCCCCACCCCACCCCACCCCCTTATGTGGGGATTTTTTCAAAATCCCCCCATAATGAAGTGTTTAATGTGTAAACAGAGAGGTTCAGAGCAGGATTAGTGTGAGACACTCCGTTCTGGAGAAACTCAGCGAATCAGAATTATTCACACTGGTGGTGAATGGAACCAGACTACGCCTCTAAATGTTCCCTCACCAAAAGTAAAAAAGTTAAAGTCAGAGGTTCCAAAACGTAACTGCTGCACCATTAGTAACCATCTAGCAGCACTGTTGCAACCACCTAGTTACCATAGCAACACACTTTGCATTTTCTTGTGGAAATGCAATCTAGTTCACGTTTTAGCATTGCATCTCAGCTAGGAAAACAATACAATACTAAGATATTTTTTTTTAAAAACACACACACAGAATGTGGTTGCCTTATAAGCTGAAATAAGTGGAAATACGTCAGCCCCCAAATGTCTAATTCCCACTTTCCAGTTAGGTCTCCCCCTATAACGTGGTGCCCCTAAGCTGTGAAACTGAAGGCTGAGTACATGCCTGCAGGCCTTTCAACAGTTATTATGGCTGAGTGCTTCATGCTCTTAGATTCCAGATGATAGAAGACTGAGCATCACCAGGATTTGAACTATTGATTCCCTGATGAAAAGACATAAGATGTGTCAGAAATCATGCACTTGCACACTTTGAACACTCAAGATGGCGGCGCCCATGCAGGCTCTCCATGCAGATGCCACTTTTTTTTGGTTGTCAGTTCACACTGACAGCCAAACTAAAACTCAGTGCTCTGAAAGTACTCAAATGGTGCACTCATAATGGCCAAAAAACGCAGCGTGAAATGATGGACACTACTCACACTAAACGGACGCCATTTTGACTACGTAGCAAGGGGAGGGACTTTCGACAAGTTTTCAGAGTTCAATAAGGAGGAGGATACTGCGTCGACGTTGGATGCGACATAGTTTCCACGTGGGCTGTAGTAGGGGGTAAACAGAATCAAATAAAAGCTAATTCATTGTGTAAACAAAAGCCGGCAGATATTTTGGCGGCCTGGAAAATCGTGATCAAATGTTAGTCTGTCACTTCCGCTAAGTGCAAAACGTCAGTGTTCCATTTGGGACAACCATGTTCCATTTGGGACAACAGTGTGCACTACAGAAGGATGTGCTCACTACATTCCAGTGCACTCACGTAAGTGCGCAATTTCAGACACACCCTAAGACAGTTGCTACACCACTCAATACATAACGTAAATTTATCTCTGCACTTATATTTTGTCATGCTCAGACAAAGCACTGTCTGTGACTAGATAAATAGCATTCATCTGTGCAGAACATGGATGCAGATGGGACCAGGGATGGAGGGGATCCATCCCCCCACTTACAGGACAAACAAAAAAAAAAACATGCATCTGCCATTGTAAGTTACTTACTTACTTACCCTTAAATATACTTAGGGGTTTATACTCGGCAGCGTCACATGTGACGTGGAGATTGAAAAAAGGACAGAGACTTTGCACGCGTGCAGCAACCCATTCAACAGACCACCCAACCTCTCCCCACACACCCCGCAGATGCACCCCCACCCCCCCACATTAAAAATGCTTCTTGCACCCCTGGTGCAAAAGTACATTTAATAAATACATTAGAGAGCAGTCTTATTTTTATTTGGAAATTAACATTTGATTCGTTTTTATTCTTTTATTCAGTTGTTTTTGACAGCTCTCTTCATCCTTCATCCACACTTTGTCATTACAAAAGCATATACAAAGTGCTTTTGTAATGACAAAGTGTAAGATGATAAAATAGTTTTTATGGAATAAAATAATGAGACAGACTTTGCTTTAGACATTCATCTCCTAATAAGGCTGCTGGCATTTTAAAAAGCAATTTGAAGGTAATTCATATTTTGGTGATGTGCTTAACCCCATGTGGTATTTAATCCTTAAAACATCTAGTATATTACAGCACATGTCAGTATCATGAGATATACTAAAATTGAATACAGACTCAGAATCAGAATCAGAATTGCATTTATTGACCAAGTATGTGAGCAAGCACATACAAGGAATTTGATTCCAGTCAAGGGTGTCTCTCAAGCACAACACTATAAAAACAACAACAGTATGTAAAGATACACAGTACAGTAAACATTCCAAGAGCACCCGCATATAGTGAAAAACCACAATATTGTGATGTTGTGATCTTTTTAGTGTAAACCCTAAATATTCTCCCAAATATACTCTCAAAACATTTTAATTTCATTTCAAATTCAGCTTAGTACATTACCTTTAAAGAAAATGTAAAGGTAAACCCGTATACACTGAACTAGAATGTGCTAGAATGTAAAGTACCGATATTACCCCTATATAGAATGTACCATAATTCAAGCACCAATTTCATTGGTAAAAACTTCCAAAAATTCAAGTACCAATTTCATTGGTAAAAACAGGTAAATACAGTAATAAATTAATTTAATTTAGAGTAATAAAAATACAGGGTTTTTATAAGAACAAAACGAAAAACATGAGAACACTCGAGACGCTCCACGGGGGAAATTCTGGACTGCAGCTGCAACAGATGGGTCACAGGGCAGCAGAAAATCAGCAGCAAGTAGAAATAAATAACATTCTTGGATTGGCTACTTTCAAACCTCCCGCCTCCGAGTACAGCTGACTGCGATGTCTGGCCCTCGTCCGCCACGCCCCCTTGTCCTCATGCTGGTTGTTTATATTTGGGCGTGCCGATGAGCAGCGGAGGCTCATTCTGTTCAGCTATCTGATTGTCTTGCTAACCACCGCATCCAACCATAAACAACCCAGCACATAAACAACCCAGCACATAAACAGCCTAGCACGAGGACAAGGGGGTGTGATGGACGAGGCCCAGACATCACAAAAGCAAAAAAAAAATTTAATATCAGCAGTTTCCACGATAGCACAGAGGTTTCTGCGAACAATTATTAGATCGGTTCTCAGACAAAATCTGCAATAGACTGAAGCCATAACTGCGTAAAAAGCAGGGGGTTACTGTATACTGACCAATAAAATATACAGTAATATACAATCTACAATATGAATATGCAATATCGATTTGTATTTATCAAATTAGAGTTAAATATTAATATATGTCGATAAATATAGAATATGTAAATATAAATACAGCAGATATGTTGTGATATCAAATATAGAAGGGACAGAGAGATACGCAAGCCAGTGCTGCACCGGAAGTCAATGTGAAATTCCCTGAAATGTATTGTTATTCTACCCATACTTGTCACTGTCAACTGTCTGTTGAAACTGCTTACTGAGTGACCTGACAGCTTTTGCTGCAGGGTAACAGAAAATGACTTGTCTTACATAAAGCTTCACCTGATGCTCCAATCAATAACACAGCAATCGTCCAAACCACCTTCCACCCACATCATTGTCTGACTATCTGCACTTTTTTCAGATTTCAAGGGATTAGCATATTGTGAAGTCTTCTCTGCTGTGCACAGATATAGGTAGATTAAGAAATCACTCAACAGGTGAGTGAGCGATTAGGAAAGTGAAGTCATATCAAGAGTACAGAAACAAGCACAGGAACATTCATGTTTAGTTCAAAACTGAAGCACTTTGATCTGCATTACTTGAAAGGTTCCTTTTGAGGATCATAAATTGAAAGATTCATTAGGGAAGTGTTTTGCAATTCTAGTCCTGAAGGCCAACTGATCTGTACATTATGCACTTTTTTGCTTAGCAAGTGGTTGTTAATAAGGTGATTAGTCAGATCATGTGTGTTGGGAGCAGTTAATATTACAGGATCAGGATGGGAAATATAAGTGCCTTTTGTTATAGTATTGTTCCAAATAACACCATTTGAGACCTTTATTTATAAGAGTGTAGATTTCTTTCGTAGCAAAGCACACCCTGGGGTTTCAGAAATGACAAAAATGTTGGAAAATGCATCACAGGCAGCATTAAGTTACTAGCAGAGGATTACAGAAGCAGGTGTCTAATTTTAAGCTCTTGTGGGACTATATTTTGACATTTAGACCCTACAACAGGTTTCTGTACCTTAAGCAGATTACATCATTGAGGAGTCATGTTCTCAAGGTCTCTTTGTCTGTATACTCATAGCTTGCTGGGATGTTGTGTATAGTGTTATGTTTACCTCCAAGCTTGATTGGGCAGGTCGTTTGACTTTTTTTGATTCATTCACAAGAACAACTAAACATTACGTAATGAGGACCCATCCCATGAGAGTGCCACAGTAATGTGTTCGGAGTTTAGAAGCAATGTGACTCGCAAAATAATGAGAAACCCAAGGCACAGTGAAAGGTCAAACATAACTTATAACAGACCCGCATTTTTCATTGAGCTTTATGTACAGAGAGTTGGTTATGGAGCTAACATTGCATGGTACACTATACAGACACCTGACTATAACACATATATGAGTTTATTGAACATACCAATCCAAAACCATGACCATCAATATGGAGTTGCCCACTATCCTGCCAAATCACCCCCTACCCAAACTTCAAACCCCAGAGGGCTATAACAGTTACCATTCTCTTAGAAAGATTTTACAGAAGAAGTTGGAATGTGTCTTAGGAAATTTGTCCTCATTCAGTCAAAAGAGCATTTGTGAGGTCAAGGACTGATGTTGGACCAGGAGCTCTGGCTTGCAATTACCAATCCAATTTATTCCACAGCGCTAAGATCAGGCCACTGGAGGTTCCCCATACCATACTTGTCTAACAAAGCCTTTATGATCCTTGCTTTGTGCACAAGTAATGTGCACAAGTCATGCTGGAACAGTGAACAGCCTTCCCCAAACCGTGAATAATTGTGCAAACTGTCTTTGTAGGCCATAGAATTAACAGTATCCTTCAATGGAACTAAGTAACATAACCCAAGCCCTGAAAAAGCCCCTGGTCATTATTTCTCCTCCTCTAAACTTCACACATGTCATGATGCAGTCTGGTAGGTAGTGTTTTAATTACATGTGCTAAACCCAAATACACCCATCAGGCTGACAGATAATAAAGTGATTCATCACTCCAGAGAACAAGTTTCCACTGCTCCAGAGTTCAGTGGCAGCATGCTTTGCGCTGCTCCAGGTTTGTGTGCAGCTGCTTGGCTAAGGAAGCATTTTCATGAATCTCCTGATGTATGGTGATTGTTCTGATCTTGCTTCCAGAGGCATTTTGGAGCTCTGTAGTGAATGATGTAACAGATGATCGAATTTACACACTACAGGCTTCACGACTCGATTGTGCTCTATGAGATTGACTTAGTGTTCAATTTAGCGTATATTGATGGAAAAAAAGGGCATCAAAAAAAGCAGTTCTGTTTGAGTTGTTCCTACTACTGTACATACTACATTTAAGTTCCTTTTTTTTATTTTCACAGATCTCAGACATGACACAAAGTTGGATAGTTTATGGGCTGTGAAAAAGAATGACTATGCAAGCCTGATATAGGTAGTTTTATCGTTCAGTCACCTAGCAATGAAGATGATTGATCAATGATTGATCACTCTTATTAAAGCCTCATGGCTGTTTCAGATACAAACATAAAATATTAAATTATTTGAAAAAGAGGAAAGGTCTAGTGATAATTTTACACTTGGATGTACTTCATTCATTGTATGCATTTCCATATGAATATTACATGTTTTACAGTCCTTCAGTTTACTTACTTAATAATGTGCTTATAAAATTAGACAACATTTTAATCAAGTGATGCACATGAAGCACACAATTTCCATGTACTCTCATTGTTTAAGTGTCTGTTTTTCAGTACGACTAAAGATAAACAATGGGAGCAGGATGGGTCTTACTGCAGAGCTCAGTTTGTTATACTTTAAACTGAACCCCTCAGTTCCAGTGAAAGGTAATCTTAATAGATGTGAGAATGAATCACTGAGATGCAAGTAAGTGATTTGACACAGTCAAGTCCCAAGTCAGTGAGGGAAAATCTTGAAAAGTCAAGTTCTGAGTTATCAACTTTTCTCCCTAAACAAGTCCACTAGAGTACTTCAGCAAATTAAAATTTCAACATGGAGTGACAAAAGTGGTCCAATATGACCCAATGATGCAGTATGACCCACATTCGTGGAAAAGAGAAAACTACTGTTTTTTAATTACAAAAATTTCCATTAACAAAAATAAATCCTTAACAAGCACATCAAATGAATACAGTAAAACTGAAGTGTAGATGTTTAGTGAGGGATTAATGAGACTTATTTGAATTTCACTGGTGCTGAAACCTCCGTGGTCATAAGGTAAGATAGATGGAGAAATACCCATAAACAGGCCACCAGTCCATCACAGGGCAGTTTGGACTGTGGGAAGAAACAGAGACCCAGAGAGGGTTTTTTGACCAGGAGGTGAAGGGTTTTCTTGGCCATCCTGGCCAGAAGGTGAACCCTGAATCTTCTTAATATGAGGTGAAAGCACTACCACTACTCCACCTTGCCACTTAACTTATGTCTTGAGTCCATAAATCTGAATCTTGATGTCATGGCATACAGTATAATGCCATTTTAGAAAATTGTGTGCTTACAACTTCATAGCAGCAGTTTAGAGAAGGTCCTTTCCAGTTTCAGCTTGACAGTGCAAAGTTTGGAGTGAAAAACCTGATTAACCTGCACAGAGCTCCTTCAGTCAGGTTCAGAAGAATGAATTGGACATCACTAATGCTCTTGTGAATGGAAGCCATATTCTACAGGAAAGTTTTCCCAGAAGAGTGGAGGCAGCAAAGGACGAATCACCTTGTATCTCATCATGCAATAAAGCTTGTACTATTCAATAGTTTTGCCTTTTAGTTACAGAACATACACTGAACAACTGCCAATTGTGTAAACACATGATATTTACATAGCTATTAGTGGCCTCTGCTGGACAAATATAATGCTAACATAAGACACATTATGGCACAAACTTTGATATCTAGCATTATGAGTAACACAAATTAAACACATATTTCGGATAACAGAATAAAACAGCGAGTATTAGTCATTCCAAGTGAATGCATCAAATCTTCACCACTGTAAAGAAATCTGAAAAAGCAGAAAAATCACTTGAACTCCCCCTCTTGATATGTTATGACAACATGTAACACTTTACTTGAACACTACATAACATAATATAGCATGACCATGACATAACAGAGGTCATATGCTGTCATGAGAGGAAATGATAGT
>JBBJLS010071964.1:0-10712 GCA_037577275.1 Bryconaethiops microstoma
ACACACACACACACACACACACACACACACACACACACACACACACACACACACACACACACACACACAGGCATTCATAAGGACATTCACACACTTAATTCAATCTGTAACCAACAGTGCATCAGCAGTTTGACTTCTAGAGGTTGTAAAGACAGAAAGCAGGTGGCTTTCTCATACTACCTTTATAATAAAACCTGAAATAGACAGTGATTCCAGCTACTAGAAATATACATCTATATAAATAATACAACATTATAAAAGCAGTACAAAATACAGTTGAGATTCTAAAAAAAAAAATCTTGAAAGAGCAAGTGTGGTGATTCATAAGGCGAGCCTTCAATGCAGCTGTGATAGGAGGGCAGCGCTGTCAGTCAAATGAAGAATGACATATAAAAAGTGTGCAACATTGGACATGCCAGTGGCAAAGAGGATTACATCCTAAGAAAATCTAGTGTCCATGAAGTTAAATATATTCCGCCACTCTCCGTCCACAGTGAGAACATACAAAGTGCTGCAACTCTCTCCATTCATTACTTCCTAAGCCCAGTTGAGCTCGACACCCCATAACTTTTCGGTCTTTAGGCAGGTTCCGTGGTGCAATGTCCCGTCTTGCCAGGGGCGCTGGAAGCATTTTTAATGTGAGGGGGACGCATCGGTCTATGTGTGGGTGGCTTGGTTTGGGGGTGGGTTGGTGGATGGGTCCCTTTGGGGGGTAGGGGTGCTGCGCGCGTGCAAAATCTCTGTCCTTTTTTTTTTTTTTTGGGGGGGGGGGGCTTGGTGCCCGTGCTAAGTCTTGGTTGTTGTCCGGGGAAAAGGGAGGGGGGTTGCACGCGTGTAGAGTCTCCAGGAAACAATAAGTGGGAGGGGGGGTGTGTGAAACAAATCATTTCGAAGAGTGGGGGGGACATGTCCCCCCCGGTTATAATGGTTTCCGGCGCCAATGTGTCTTGCGTCAGGAACCGCTCCAATCAACTGGGTCTCTGCCCGCTGTGTTCCAATCAGCTTATGTCTTGCTGGCAGACAGGTGCATTGGCAAGCAGAAGACGCAGTTTCCCACGCAGGAAATTAATGTGGACCTGGAAGAGCTCCGAGGCAGAAGACACTCTCCATGTCTCCTGGACATCTATACCACCAACTGTGGGCACATAGTCCTGCAAAGATAGAGGAAGTGATGGAGAGACAGAGAGAAGAAGAGCAACAAAGAATAAGATTATATTATCATTATATCATATACTGGGCAGGAAATGATTTCAAATGTAATTTGCAGCTTAGAGATGTGTTAATGTATACTATTATTGAATAAAATAAATCTAGAGTTTTACTTCCATGAATCTGCTTCCTTGAATAAGATCAGATGTTATCTGCACTGCTTTGGCATGAGGTATTAGCAGATAGGAAAAAAGGTTATGTTTATTTGATGTTTGCTTTAGTGGCTGAATGGCTGTAGAGCTGGAATGACTCCCAGTATTCTCTGAACACAGTGATACAATCCAGTCTTTCCAGGAATTCTGTGAATGTGTGTGAGCGTCTTCCACAAACATACGTATCACTATCTAAACATCTGTGATATGGTTGGATCCTGCTCTTCTCACATGCACACGTACACACATAAACTCCGTGTCAGCTCTCCACTGGTGTTAAATCCACTACAAAGTCATGAACATTTTGAACTCTTCTCAGAATCGCTGTCAGTGCACAGACATGGAGGCGCGGATGAACTCGGTAGTAAATGCACTGTGAACTATAGCACCAATTCCATAGAAGCACACTTAGCTAACTTACGGCTCTCATGGCGGGTCAGCCACGATCTGATCACTAACCTGTATGCTGAGGCTGCGCAGCACCTGTCCGATGCTGGCAATGTTTCTGACGCTGGCATCTATGTGGGAGTGCAGTGCAGAATCGCTGATGGATGTCCGTAATGAGCTGATGGCCTTGTTTAACAGCCATAGGCCTGTCTGAACTTCTCGAGTCTGCTCCTCCATCTGCAAGAACAAACTTTACTTTAATTTCAGGCAGAATATTTAGTGCAACAAGAAAAATAAACCAAAATAACTAACAACTAATAAGAAACCAAGAAACCTGGTGAGACTTCTTAGGAGCTCTGCCTTCCACTCTACAATACTATTTAGATTGCAACAATATTATCTGAGTTTATTCTGTTTATTTAAGAAATGTGACAGTTGAAAGGTAAAAATAGGGGTGGGTGATATGGCAAATATGTCATATAACCTTTACAACACAATATGTTTTCTGTTGGAACAACAAATAAGAGACAGCGTTGCCGCATTAAAAAAAAATCACTGTACTAAATCCAGTTAACCAGGCATAATAGTGCTCTTTCTGCATTGAAATATGCAGTTTATCAGTGTTTTTATGTACTGAGGATATCCACAATACAATCTGGAAAGCATATTGAGACAATTCGTGACACAATTTATCAGAATGACAATAATAATCATATTGCCAGCTCTAGCTTATAGTTTTTTCACAATTATTACCAGTCACCGCCAACTAAAACGACTCATATTTTTTGGTATCTGACATTTTAGTTGCTTAAAACTAGAACTGGTTGCTGGACGAGCCTTGCTATTAAGTGTCTTTGTCCATAGGTCATGAAATGTTCACGTAATGTAAAGAGCAGCTGGAACTTCCAAACTAAGATAAGATAAGCAAAAACAATAGAATAAATACAAATAGTATATATATATATATATATATATATATATATATACACTATTTGAATATATGTATGTATATAAGTACATTGTGAAAATAAGTTCCAAAAACTAAAAAGTTCTTATGATGAAAAGATAAAAATTATGACAGAATTCCTGAACACAAGTCAAGAAAAAAAGGAAAAAACTACTCACATTTTTCCTTTCCCACACACCAAAATCGACTCTGGTCTGAGGAACCATAAGGGGCACACCAATACTGCAGTCCTCTTTACAAACTCTCTGAGACAACAAGTGAAAGAATGAGCAAAAAGACAAAAATAGCAAAGACAGCCAGTGTCATTTCAAGTTTTCCTATCCTTTAGGCCAAATATTGAGATGATTTTAAAGCTTAAGTGTGTCTTACCATAGCAGCCTCGGCATCACGTGCTTCCTTGATAAAGTGGTCCAGAACACGTAGGTCACAGATGGGCCGCAGTGGGGAGGGCAAGCCAGGCCGAGTCCACTCCAGCACGATTAGCAGCAAGGCAAAGAGTCCTGCAGGTACACAGCACACTGGATTCAGACTAGTACCACAATACCAGCACTACAAAAAGGCAGGGAAACTAAAGGCAAAAAGGTTTTCTTGCATCTGCAAAAAATATTCAACTAGAACATAGGATAAACAATAACATCAAATCAAAACTGACTCAAATTTACCACAAGGGGGAACTGCTGCCGCACATAAACAAGCAAACCCATTGGCGAGATTTTCTTTCATTCAAAGTTGCAATATAACTACAACACATAGTGTAGACTCACAATCTAAGGAGTGTAGAAACATCTGTCGCTAAGACAACTAAAACATTCTTTCGCATTCTTAAAACCAAGCTGTACTTCCCTACTTTTTTATTCTCTTCTTAAAGTCAATTAAGGTGGTCCCTCGTAGTAACGCGTGAACACAGCACAGCGCACAGTGTGAACAGTGTGAAATTCTTCCGTTTAATCCATTCACCAAGTGAAGCAGTGGGTAGCCACCAACGCAGTGGCCGGGGAGCAGTGTGTGGTGACGGTACCTTGCTCAAGGGTACCTCAGTGGTGCCACTAGCAGTCCTGGGATTTGAACCCATGACCTTCTGAATGCAGGGGCAACTCCCTAACCACCAGGCCACATGCAAAAGCTGCATTTCATTGTACAGGCACTTGAATTGCTGATACAACCTAAGAGTATTCTTAATATGACCTTACATTGGGTATGAGCAATAGGGAAAAAACATTACAATGTGTTAAGACTTTATGATATGTCATACATATAATATTTAGTTTCTCTGAGGCTTGGTGAGCTGGAATGGATAAAATGGCAGTGGCACATGTAAACAACACTGTCATAATTTTTATTTAACACATCCACACTGCACTGCTACTAAATCCAGTTATTCAGAGCCAGATATGCCCCCTTTCAATAAATATTCAAGATATGCTCAGAAAAACATAGTGACATAATATGACTCGAATTATCATGATATGCATAAAAATCATGATATTGCCCACTCTTACCTTACAGTTTCTCAAATTAGTTAGCATGCATGTGTGTCTATGTATAAGTCCTCAGAGTCCTTTAACCTGCTTGCTCGCTAGACACAATGTCTAGCTTCGCAGTGTTTAGAGCTTGTGTTGTGTGGCTTCACACACAACACAATGTCAAAACACATGTTACAGCAACTGGCTTAAGAGAAGCCTTGAACAGAAATAGTTTCTTAGTCTACAATTTCAACGATTAGATGCAGTGCATCCTCTATAGTTTCATGTGGTATCTTAGTGGGTTCGAACTGATCATCACTGATCTGCTAATAATATGCAGTGCTACTGTTATTAACTAGCTTCTTAATGCTTATAAATTAAATGCATGGCCAACCATGAGACAACATTAAGGTTTCTGTTTTCGTTTTTTGAGCAGATTTAATTTAACCCAGTAAAGCGCAGTGGTGTTTCATGGCAAATATGTAGAGGTAAATTTTGATGAATAATTTCTGCCTCTGCATCTTCCATGTGGCACGTAGAAAAGGATTAAAGAGGGCGAGTGTTTGTGTGCGTCTGGTCTGACCCCCTAATCTTCTATCTCTGTGGTCATGCGTATTGGACTGAGTGAGAGCTAGATGTTTATGTCAAAGCAAAAAAATGAGCTGATTTAAAAAAGAAAAAGAAAAAAACATATTTGCAGTGGCAACAAAGGCTAATCTGGATGGTGAGATGCTGTTCAACAATCTCCTCCTGTTACTTTCCGCTTACTATCACGCTACACAGCACTCGTGTGGTAGACCCACTGCTGCCTTTGAATATTCAGGGCAAAGACAGTGAGTAAGTGTTCCTTGAAGCATGGTCATGAGAACATCTGTTCCTAGCATCCTGAATGCACTCTTTCAGCAGCAGCAAGCTGATTACGCATTTAAGATAACAATCGTTATTGATCAGAAGAATGATTAATCTGGATACAGTCTGTATATACAAACACAAGGGGTGTAGGCTAAACAGTACTGCAAGCTTAATCATTTCATTTCCCAAAAAGTAATCTTTTCATGATGTAAATAAAACAAAACGTTAGAATGAAAGAGGAACATAGATTCTGCAGTCACAGTCATATCGAAGGTGAAGAAATTCACTTAACTGTAAGTTGCTTATCTACGGTATTTACACCCAGCATTGGTGTAAATAGCATAGTGCATTTTAATATTGAGTTTTTTCCTGCAGTTTTTAGACTGACTTTATATTTTATACGGTTCTTTTCTGTGTCTCTGTGTGTCTTTGCAGTCATAACATGAGCAATTTCCTCTGGGGTCAAGTTCTCTGATTCTGAATCCTCCATCAATGAAATTAAACAACCCATTGGATTTTGGCTGAGCAAAACCATGAGAAGTCAACCAAACAAGTTCCATTCCACGGAAACCAAAAATCCAAAAATCACTTTTTTGCCTTCAAGAAACCCACAGAGCTTAGAAAAAGCATGCCTGTATCTTAACTACCAATCAGCTCAGAGCCTTTCCAGAAACTGGACCTACATCTGGAATAGCATGTCTGAAAAGGCTGCTGCAAGGTCACAACTGATTTAATTGTATCTTCTCAGGAAGGACAGATTCCTGAACTTAAAGAAACAGCCATTATCTTAAAGAACTAAATCAAGTTAGCTTTTCCACGTCACTGCTTCCAGTAAGGTCATTTGTGGGCTGCCCATGGCCTTTTTCAACCTTCAGGACACCAGAGCAGACTTTTCAAAGTTATTCAAAGTCAGCTGAATGGTATTAATTGGCTGAAATAAATGTGACATTGTGCGCGCAGGTTGCAGCAATAGAAGCTAGGGTCCACATACATGGAATTTCTCCGAGTAGTTTCTCCCATATTCATGATGACCTTGCAGACAGGAACAGTTCTAGATCGGCACTCTGGCCTCTAAAAAGTTTCAAGGATATGAGCCCATGACTATGAACATAAAAAAATGACAAGAACTCTATTAACATATAGAATTAAATAAAGATCAGTGCAAGTGATATGCCGGCAAAAACAAAAAAGGTTTAAATACATTGTTTAAAATTAAAGAGAGGAATTGACCTTTAAAGTGGACCTCATAGAGAATGTGCTTATCTTCCAAATCCCTACTCATGTACGTACACACACACACACACACACACACACAGACACACACACACACACTCACACACACATTTGACCTGCCTATCTGCCATGTAATGAGAAAGTGATGGGAAGAGGAAGAGGGGGAGCAGCAGTCCCATGAATCTTTATTGTTAGTCAGTGGGCCAGGCTAACCACGTGTTAAGTGTCTGCAAGTTTAAGGGCTCAAAGTTGGGACCTTATCCAATGCTAAAGGTAACAGGGATAGTGCCAACATTACACTGCATTCCAACATAGTGTCTATTTTCTGCCTCGGGACTGTGAGATCAGGATCACTCACGGGTCTAACCCTTGGTGATGTGAAGGTCCTTCAGTTAGCTGTGCTAGGCAAGTGCTCATTTATAAACTTGCACAAAGAAACAGACCTGAATAAAGTGCTAATATTGGACCCATATGCCACTATAAAAGCATCAGTGAACAAAGGAGTAAATCGATCAAGACTTTAGAGAATACAGAGTCCAACTACATCAACACACTACAGTCCTTCTGAAACAATGTATACTCATCTTTCAGTCTCATTTTGTATTACGTAATGACCTTGGTGCAAAAACACTGCAACTTTCAGCAGGGGAATTACAAACTGTGCACTTCACATTTCCAATAAATCAGAAAAGGCTCCCACTGTGAATTCCCACCTGACCCATTTACTGCTGAACTCACTCTGACAGGGCAAAATTGTAAGAGGCGATTCAGCAATTTTTGGAGAATGAGTCAGCCACTTCTAATGTTCTTTGTTGAAGAATCACACGTACGACTGTAAAGTCATGACAGAGTAATTCAGATACTGGAAGACGACATCTGCCCAAAACATAGAGTAACTTACAGTCTTCAAATTTGCAGCCTTCAGCATTTTCCTATCAGCCTTTACAGGACTGTGATATCTTTGTTTGTTTCTAAATGAAAAAAGTGTTAGATGTGCCACAAATCCATCTGATATGAGGGAAGGAATAAATGAGGCTGGGCTCCAACATTCCCAGCGTTGGTCCAAATGACAACAGTTCAAGGACCCTTATCTTGAGAACCAGTCACTTTTGGGTGACTACAACCACTTCATTCATTCAGGGTATTTACAGCCTCGCATGAAACTGAACCCATGAACGCATTGTTGGACGAGTCTGCCTCTGTAAACCGTCCTGCAAAACTACAAACCCAGTAAAGACAGACAGAGAGAATCGGTCGTAGAAGGGGACACGGTCATTTGATCATCGACACCGCGATAAAGATAGTTTACAGTTGGCGATTCACCACTCTTATACACTTAAAAGAGTGGTGAATCGCAAACTGCAATAGTTACTTACCCCTCTACCCCCTCTGGACAGGGAGCACAAATTCACGAACCCCACGTAGGCAACCCCTGGCGAGGCACATGCATTTACCTCTCAGCCTAATGCCCAAAGGTAAATGAAGCTGTGGATTATTCCAACGACCAATGGAATATGTCTGGCAGGCTACCAGGCTGCGTAAAAGAGAATATACTCGCGTAAGCCAAATAAGTTCAGTGCGTAAAGAGACCCAAATACGCAAATGGTGAAGTCGGTGGATAGAGCAGACTTGACGTGGTCCAAATCGACACGCGAGGCATTGGCAGGCAGCAGGTAGAGAGGACAAACTCTTACCTGAAGTGTGAAACATTCGCAAAGCGACGAGACATGTTTCAGACACGCGAGGATGAATGAAAGACGCGTCTATGAACCAGAGTGGCCGTTCGGGCGCACGGCGTGCATCGGCTGGAAGCCAAGCAGAAGCCGTGTCTCAGCTCTCTGCCTGCTGCTCTGCTGCAACCTGTCTCGCTCCCCCATCAGCCTGCTGCCAAAAGCCTCTAGCCACGCATGGACCTTCACTCCAAGTGAGTAATAGAGCAGATAAGGACTCCCACATCTCCCCGTGGGAACACACGAGCACAGCCGTCATCCTGAGGGGAAATGCTGGAAGCCCAGGGGTTTTTTGTTGTTTTTTTTTTTAAAAGCACCGACTGTACTCACTGGCTATCTCCATCTCAGAATCCGCATAGTCCCTTACAGGATCTTCATCGCCTCGTCCATGGCCCCGTCTGTTGCCCATTAATTGCAGCTGAAATGTCTTTCTGGAACTGTCATGGGTTAGCACTTATCCGGTAGGTGCCTTATGATGCGTTTGATTTTTCCCCTTCCTTGACTGTGCAAATAAAACTGTCCGTCTGATTAATTCCTATCTGAAATACTTCCTTTTTTTGGCCAATCTGTCTTTTCTTTCCTTGTCTGTTTTTCACACAGCAGTCCAGACATAGGCTAGATGATCCTTTAAAAAAGTGTCCTGTGGTTTCCTCTCTGAACAGTTTCTTTGAATCTGTGATGGGTCCTCTAATTGCATTTTCCTTTTGGCAGACCTCCAGTTGAAGGGTGACAGTACAAACAAATCATGACAATACTTAGACTTCTCTCTAGAGCATGAGCATGTTCATGGTGGGACCTCACAAGTTGGCCCCCACCACACTCTGGAGGCAGATGGTGCTCCTCACACTCGCCTCAGCTTATTGAGATGATCTGAGCTGCAAGACAGAAGCATTCAGTGCTCAAGGAGGGGGGTGGGGGGGCACTCCCTGCAGTTTTAGTGGAAAGTCAATTGAGATTCGTCACAGCATCACAGTCTGAAAATATAGATTACTTATCTTTAGACATTCACAATGATGGCATTCACCTTTAATAAGTACCCTAAATTAGTATATAGACAGAACATCTAATGACGGTGGTTTTTAAGCCTGGTCCTGAAGAATCACTGCCCTTCTTGTTTAGCATTTCTACCAAAAACAAGGCTGCCAGTAGGGAGTTTACCTGCTTGATTGCATTAATGTCTGTTCTTCTGGTAAAGCTTTATGTTAGAATGTTGCTGATGGGATTAGGCTCCCTTCAGCAAAGGAGCCGTTGTGAGAACAGGTGCTGATGTTGTCTGATTAGATCTGGCTCACAATTTAACATGTGTCAGCAATTGGTGTGCCTTAAAGTACATTAAATTATTACTAAGGCTGCTAAGACTGGGGTCTCCAATCTTGGTCCTGGAGGTCTACTACCATGCAGGGTTCAGCTCTAGCCCTAGTCTAACACACCTGTTTCAGGCAATGAAGACTTTCAGGGGCATCTTATATTATAGCCAGGTATGAAGCAATATTATAGCCAGGTATGAAGGCTATGAATTCTCCAAGGCAATAGTATGTATGATGTTCTGTGAACTGAGGTAATAGTTTCATAATCAAGTAGAATGCGGGTGGAAAAAAGTAGTTGATGTGACGCCTGCTTTCCATGGCCTGCTGTCAGTACAATCCTGGGAGCAACACTCTAAGAAAACAATGCAAGGTCACAGAGCGGACAAGACACAGTGTGGACAGTTCAAGGCTTGGGAGCATTCTTGAAATTGTTTCCCTCTTTGCAGTTTTCCACCTGAAGCTACATACATGCCACATGTCGCACAAACCATTAATATAACGTTTTTCTAAATACGTACCATGCAGTAACATCTACGGAGACTAATGGGCGGTTGTCAACTACTTATGTGTCCGCCAAATACCCTAAGTACTGTGCACCCCACTTACACATCACTACATTTACACTGAACTCAGAGACAAGAATGTTGCAGCATCACTTCTATGCATCCTGTATGGACTGGACCAAATGATTGTTCTTAAACTGCCTTAAATCCCCAGTGAAAACTTAAATCTGACATCCTAGAAATTCCTTTACAACAGTGGTTCTCAACCCAGGTCCTGGAGTCCATCTGTCCTGATTTAATGTGTTAAAGTAGGGAAAACACTAAATGTGCACACAGATACTCCCGAGCCAGGGTTGGGAGCCACCGCTTTAGATTTAAAAAAAACTCTGTTGCAAATAACCATGATGTCTTGACTAGAACGTAATGGTGGAGATACAGTGTGCCACTTCTGATATCAGGTGTTGAAGTCACCCTTTGATGTCATAGCAGCTTGCCAATAAAACGCTGATGGCTTTGCATATCAAGGAGTTGCAAAAAGGCACGATAAGCTTGATCTAACCATTATTAATTAGCCTAGCATCACTCTAGTCTGAATTGCTGCGACACTAATCTGTTAAGCCTGGTGTATGCAGACTTAAAATTTAAATAGTGTAGAATCACATAATAATGACATGGCTCAGATATAATAGGTTAATATGAAGGCTACGGTGGTAGACTTTGCTGACACACACACTCATCCATCACACACCAATACATAGGGTAGCTTTCGCTAATTTGTCTCATGTGCAATGTTATAACTAAGTGCAATTTACTAAGTGCAATGTTTCTTCTTCTTACAGTTTACATACATGTATATTTTGTATAATTTTGAGAGAATTTTTTATTTTTATTTTTATTTAATACTATTTT
>JBBJLS010071965.1:0-10712 GCA_037577275.1 Bryconaethiops microstoma
TTAAGAAGGAGAGAAACTCCACTGATGAACTCTTGACGAAGAAACACCTGTTAATTAAACACCATTCCAGGTCGATTTCTCATGAATCTGATTGAAAAAATGCCAAGAATGTGCAAAGCTGTCATCAGAGCAATAGGTGATATTTTTTTAATATTAATCTACAATGTAGCCAATAATAACAACAAAGTAAATCATTGAATGAGGAGGTGTGTCCAAACTTTTGACTGGTAGTGTCATTTGAAAGTACCTGCTGCCTTTAGACAGAATGGTTTCTATAGTAAACAGATTTCTCTCCTGTTTTGGAGGATTTGTTCTGACAGCTGCCTGTGGAAAATATGTCCAGTCAGCTTTAGTTAACTGCAGTTCAAGATCCTAGACAAAGATCTGTACTATTCATACAATGCTGTCCACACCCAAAGATACTATTATGCACAAAAACTCCAGCAGAAGCTGCTCAGGGGTTAAATCCATACACAGTGGTCTCTTGTGTATTTTTATCTCCAATTTGTTTTTATTTTTAATATCGTCTCTCTTGGTATTTGGTCTTGATCAAAGGAGGATGGGTCCCCCTTTTGAGTTTTGTTTCCTCCTGAGGTTTCTTTCTCTTTAGCTTCAAGGTAGTTTTTTCTTGTCTCTGTAAATATTGACTTGCTACTTAGAAGTTCAGACCTGTATTCTTTGTGTCAACATCAGTTGCAAAAAATGCTATTGAATTGAATTGAATAATATTGAGTGACGCTCCCTGCCACACTGAAAGCATTCTTCAAGAACTGTTTGAAGAGCATGACAAGGAGTTCAGGGACTTGACTTGACCTCCAGATCTCAATCTGAGAAATCTGTGGGGTATCTGTGGAACTTGACAAACTAGTCTAATACATGAAGCTGGGGACCTCACAACTAACAGAACGTAAAGATCTGCCAAAGATACCACATCTTCACAGTCCACGCCTTTTTGTGGAATTCATGCCTTGATGATTCAGAGCTGTTTTCTTAAGGGCAGGAGCTGATCACACACTAAGATAACAGTTCCTCATCGTATACTCTATATGTGACACATTTTGCTGGAGAGACAAAGGATAAAAACTTCCCCAAAATGGCACACACCTGTAGTGACCACAAAGAGGGTTATGTGCCTTGAACTGGCAGTTTTCTTTTTGCATTTCAAACAAGTTGCTTGGTGGCAACACTGCGCTGTCTAATATTTCTCAGATGTTGTAATTTGTCACTGTCAGTCTTTCTATTCTTTATTTTTTTGCATTTGCTTTTCTCTTCAGTGAGATTATTTTTAAGAAAGCAGCTCCTAGCAACAGTTTATCTCCCTCATCAAAACCTTAGAGTAAATTTGTTTCTTTCTTTCTTTCTTTTTTTTAGGAAAAGTTGAAGCACTCCCAGAATTAACCTAAATCTTACAATCACATACTCAATAACATCAAAGTCAAATAAAAGCAGGTTTTAGTGCTGAATTGGGTGGAATGGTTTTTCTGATTCCATGGTTTTTATTTTACTATAGAAAATGGAGCTCTGTTAGAGCTTTTTTCACACAGGGTCAGCTCCAACACCATCATAAACTCCAACACCATCAACACCATGATCCCACAGAGACTTTCGACCACGTTGAGCAGGCTGGCCTCATACCTATAGTGCAATACTCATCACTCCAGAAGGGTTACGTAATGTCTAGACTCGCTGTCTATTTATTGTCTGTCTGTTGTCCTCTGTATGTAGTAACCTGGGGTGGTGGCCTAGTGGTAGGGTACTTGCCTCTGGACCAAGAGGTCGTGGGTTTGAACCCTACCTTCAGTACCACCACTGGGTTGCTCCAGGGAGACTGTCCCCTGTAGTTAGGGAATAGAGGTCGCTTTGGATAAAAGCGTCTGCTAAATGCCGTAAATGTAAATGAGAGAGGTGCAAACACCAGTGCCATTACTTGTACTCATCAGATCCACAGCTGAAACACACCCACCTGCTGTAAAATCAACCTCACTTTCCCACACCCTGCCTCAATCACAACCCACCCAAAACCGCCTTTGTCCATCCAGCTATTTGAAATACATGTCCCTCCCATCTGAAAAAAATCTCAGCACATGTTCCTCACATGAATGTGCTTGACTAACAATATAAAAAATATAACCTTTATTGAAAGTACAATGATTGAAAATAAAGAACAATAAATCTTAAAATTAAATTTAAAAAAATTATATCTGTCGTACAACTTGTACTTTGTGCTGATAACAGCTCTAAATATTTTCCCCTATAATGCTTAACAAGACTGGAGAATGCATGGCAAGGGATCTGAGACCATTCCTCCATACAGAATCCCACAGAATCCTTCAGATTTGAAGGTAAATACTTTTGGATTAACATCTCTCTCCAACTGGATCCTGGACTTCCTGACTTGAAGACCTTTGTCAGTCAGGATCAGGATCAACATCTCCAGCACAACCACACTGAGCACAGGGGCTCAAAGCACATCATCAAGTTTGCAGATGACACAACTGTAGTGGGTTTGATCAGTCAGAATGAAGTGGTGGCATACAGAGAGGAGCTGCAACAGCTAACAAACTGGTACAGAGCTAAGATCATGTCTCTAAATGTGGAAAAAACAAAAGAGATGGCCGTTGAATCCCGGGGAATATGCCACGATCACTCACTGCTAAACATCAGTGGATCCTCAGTGGAAATTGTCCAGAGCACCAAGTTCCTGGTGTTGTCATCATGGAGAGCCTCACGTGGATCCTCAATACCAGCTTCATCACCAAGAAACCTAGCACCATCTCTACTTACTGCAGAGACTCAGGAAACTGCACGAGTTCCTACTCTGTTCTATAGTGGGAATATACAGATACAGTGGCATTAGAAAGTACTCAAACCCCTTCACTTCTCCCACATTTTGGTACATTACAGACTTATTCTAAAATAGATTCGAGGATAGTTTTTCCTCAATGATCTACACATAGCACCCCATAATGACAAGGCAAAAACAACTTTTAGGAAAGATGTGCAATGTTTTATTGCCAAAAGCTTGTCAACCCAGTGTTTCATAAATATTCACACCCATGTCTTAATATTTTGCACTTTTGGCAGCAGTCACAGTCTCAAGTCTTCTCGAGTATCCTCCAAAAGTTTGGCATACCAGTTTTCCTCATTCCTCCCTGCAGATCCTATCAAGCGCAGTCAGGTTGGATGAGCAGCACCAGTAGACAGCCATTTTTAGGTCTTTCCAGAGATGTTCTATTGGATTCAAGCCCGGCTGAGCCACTCAAGGACATTCACAGACTGCTCATGAAGCCACTCCTTTGTTTTCTTGGTTATGTGCTTCGGTTCATTGTTGTGTTGGTAGATCGTCGCCCTACTCTGAGTTCCAGAGCACTCTCGAGCAGGTTTTCTTGAACTATCTATATTTAGCTGTTGTCATCTTACCCTCTATGCAGACTACTCCCCCGGTTCCTGCTGCAGGAAAACAACCCCAAACCATGCCTTTTAGTGAGGGGTGCCTTTTGTCTAGCCACTCTACCATAAAGGCCTGACTGGTGGAGGGCGTTATGGTTCACCTTCTGGATGGTACCCTTACCTCCACAAGCGATCGCTGGAGCTCCGCCTTAGTGACCATTGGGCTCTTGGTCACCTCTCTGACCAAGGTCTTTCTTCCCCGATTTCTCAGTTTGGTCGGACATCTAGATCAAGGGAGGGTCCTGGTTGTTCAAAACTTCTTCCATTTCCAAATAAAGGAGACCACAGTGCTTTTTGGGACCCTCAATGATGCCATATTTTTTGTATCCTTCACCAGATTTGTGCTTTGGTCTCAGACAATTCCTTGGACTTCAATGCTTGGCTTCTGCTCTGATATGCACCATCAACTGTGAGACCTTGTACAGACAAGCTTGTGCCATTCCAAATCATGTTCAACCAACTGAATTTACCACAGGTGGACTCCAAGAAGCATCTCAAGGATGATCAGTGGACATTGGAGGCATCTGAGCTCAATTTTGCATGTCATAGCAAAGGGTGTGAATACTTATGTACCTATTGTGTTTAGATGTTTACATTTTTTTTATAAATTTAAGAAAATATCTGAAAATATGTCTTCACTTTGCCATTATAGACTATTTTGTGTAGATTTTGTAAAACAAAACCATATTCTCCCCTCTGTCATGGAAATTTACAGGAAATATGCATCCTCAAAGCCACCAGCACTGTGTATGACCCCACACATCTCTCACATACTCTCTTCTCAGTCCATGGCATCCAATCCTCCACTTCCAGAATGGGAAACAGAGAATTCTTCCTTCTGGGCATTATACTCCTCAATCCGAACTGAAACAGAAACTGTTCGCCACACACAAACACACACACACACACACACACACACACACACACAAACATCCGTTCTTCATCCTCCTAATATACATACGGAACTGTTCCACCATAAACAAAAAAACGTACACTCCAACTGCCACTGTAAATGCCCTTTATTCATTGTATACTACAGATTTCCTACCCTGTCGCTGCTTTTGTTTGCGAAATTATTCATTTATTGCTGTCTATCTCTATCTTTGCATTTTTGCACACTCTGCTGCTAGAATACAGTATCTGCCATCATAGTGCATTCATTCAATACTGTAGCTCCTTTTGTTGTCTGCACTGTATGTTGTCTTGTTTTGTAATATTGTATTGCCGATCTCGTGTTTTTCTTGCACTCTATCTCTTGCTCTATTGCATTCTGTGTATCCTTCTTCTGTTTTGTTCTTTGTGTTTCACTATTGTCCTGTGAGAATGTTGTTTTGTTTCATTGCACATTGTATGATTGACAATAAACATACTTGACTTGACATCACTATTTATAATATTATGGGTAATTTTGGACCATTTCTATTTTGAATTGATCAGGAAATTTTGTCTGCTAACTGACCTGTACTGTGTCCAAATTCATAATGAACAGACCAATAGAAATTATCCAAAATTAATAGGAAAAAAGTTATCTGGGCAAGTTAATGCATTTTTATTGCAGTAACACATTATTTATTACAGTAACAATTATTCTATCGCGCATTAATGCAGTTGTGTTGTTTTTATTACTATTATTTTGAAAGTTTGTGGCTTTTTTTGGGCAGCACGCAGTGATCTATGTCTCAGCTGTCGTCTGGGAGGGGAAAAGTGTATAAATGTGTATGTATATTGTGTATAATGGGACGTGTATCTGTACAACGGGACGCCTGACCATTACACCAACTGGGACATTAATGACACTGCATTCAGGTACACAGACTTTCATATGGAGTTGGTCCCCCTTTTCAACTGCTATAATCAATCTTTATCATTAAAAATAAAAGTGGATTCATTATTTAATTTTGTGTATAACAATGACCATGCAATTAATCGCGATTGAAAGATTAAAAGTTGCTCAGCATTAATATATATATATGTGTGTGTGTGTGTGTGTGTGTGTGTGTGTGTGTGTGTGTGTGTGTGTGTGTGTGTGTGTTTACATGCAATGTATTTTATTCATTTATCTCAAGTTGATTTAAAGCCCTGTTTTTCATGTGGAAGAGAAGTGTATAAAGGATTATCCTGAGTACACACAACTCACGTGGCACATTCTGTGTTTGGTGGAGATATATTATGTATTTTAAAAATAAATTGTGGGCTGTTTGATATATTTATTTACAACATACAACATTCAGTAGAATCCAAAGGTCTGAGGTCACCTCCAAGAACTATTTATATTTCATATTTTATCAAAGACTAACATTTTGTCTAACGCTCATAAATCAAGAATGCATTACTGAAAAGTATTTCTTGGAGAAAACATCACATCTCAACCACAGTGAAGATATTGGTGAAAATGGGAAAAAAGATCAAATGTACTGGGAAATCTCAGCCCCCTGTCTAAGCTCTAAAATAGAAGCATTTTGCAGACTTGAGTTTGAGATTTGATAATGTCAGTACTCTCAGTAATATTGGTGATAACTGCTGTATTTTCACTCGAGAAATGTAATTTGATTTAATTTTTTGAGGGGGGTTTCATGTATTGTGAAACAAAAATGAACATGCCATAGACACAGTAGTTTGTGTAACATGCTGGCATGAGTACTGGTATGTAAAAAGGTGCACTATGTTAATCCTTGTCAATCGTGTTTACATTGGAAATTGATGTAAAATCAGTGACATTCGTGCACTGGGGAGAGCTGTGGAGAGAAGTCCTGTTACAATTCACACACAACAAAGCAACTGAATCAATATTACAGCCTGTATCAGTACATTTACACTAAACTAAAGTAAAGTGGCCCCTTATAGTCATGTAATGAACACACTATAGCACGCAGTGTGAACAATCTGAAATTCTTTCTCTGCATTTAATCAAGTGAAACAGGGGGCTACCACCAATGAGAGCTGCCCAGGGAGCAGTGTTTGGGGATGGTACCATGAACAAGGATACCTCAGTGATGACACTAGCAGTGCTGGGATTTGAACCCACAATCTTCTAATTGCAGGGGCAAATCCCTGACCACTAGGCCACCAGCTGCCTAGTTTGATGGGTCATCTGTAAGGAATATTTTTACTTTATATGGTGCTGTTTAGCACTTGCACACATACCGTCTCATTGGTAGTAAATAAGGGTAAAAGGAAGGTACTGAAATAATGTGTATAATTAGCTCTCTCACTAAAAATATTAAAATACTAAATACTAACATTTAATCAAAGTGCAATTACTCTAAGAAAACAAAATCTTTTATCAAAAACCACTCTTAACAAAGCCACAAGTGTTACACTGTACCCCTGCAACCTCCCTCTGCCAGCATAACATCAACAAGTCTTCTCTTATTACACTTGCTGAGCAATCTGAGGCCACACCTCAGTACAGAAGCGCTCCAGATCCTCCCTCAAAAGAGAGTACTACTTTCTGTCTTTTGCACTTTTTTTAGTGTTCCCGCCAGATTTTTAATGGAGCTTGGGTGAGGGGGCTATGATGGTTGTGTTAAAATCTTGATTCTTTGAACCCTTTTGAATGGATTTGAACTTATGTCTTCTTGGACTTTGTCTTCTTGGAAGATCCAACCAGATTTCCATTGAAATGTCCCTAGAGGAAAAACAGCACACAACATCACAGCTCCTCCATCACGCAAAGTAAGGGTGCTTAAAAGGGCCCTTTGAATGATGCCATGAATTAAGTTGCACCAAAGAGTCTCTTGCAAATGAGATGTATGAGGGTGATGCAATGATGTGAATCCCTTTGAAGTTAAAGAAGAATCTCCACATAATTTAAAGATTCTTTAAAGCACGGTTTAATTGGCAGAGTATCATGCGATGGTTCTTTGAATCTTTCTTCACGCTTACACCTCTTAAACATGGTTCTTTGGGGATACAAAGGCCTTCTTTATGTTAAAGAGCACTTTGTATCCCATCTTTTAAATGTATGATTGGGGGGGATTGGGTTATGTTTGGTATTACCATCTATTTTATTATGTTAAACTCACTTTAACTGTCAGTTGATCAAAAAAGGGTATTTTTTTGGTTAAAGACAAATTCCAGTAGTGTATAGATGACTCTATATGCTAGCATGCCTTCTACATAATTTGTTGGCATGGCCATGTTGTTTGATTAAAGACATCCAAGTTACTCTTGATTTGGACGTTGTCTCGGATATTCTATATTTTTCATAGATGGTAAATGTATTTATTTATTTATTTGTTTATTTTGAATCTCTGCTGATCTTTTGCATGGGGCAGCTGGTGGCCTAGATGTTAAGGGGTTGCCCCTGTGATCAGAAGGTTGTGGGTTTGAATCCCAGGACTGCTAGTTGCACTACTGAGGTACCCAAGGTGCCATCCCCACACACTGCTCCCTGGGTGCTGTGTTCCTCGCTATCCACTGCTTCACTTGGGTTAAATGCAGAGGAAGAGTTTCACACTGTGTGGTGTGTTCATGTGTGACTAAAGTAAAAGGGAACCTTTACTTTACTTTACTTTATACAAAGCACACGATTACATTGCAAGATTTGTTATGTTCCACCCGACTACCGATGCAACATTTTTAACATGTTAATAGTTACCAAATTGAACATCCTTGTACTAAATTGCACATTTTTCACCTCTAGTTTAGAGTTTATATTTATAGTTGATTCATATGTGTTTACTCTGTGTCCTTTATATCCTTTAAAGTTTGGAACCACACTGTCTCGTCTCACTGTCTACGTGTATATAGCTGAGATGACGATAAAGTTCACTTTGACTTTGAAAAATGACCACTGAAGAGCTCATGAGTACTAACGTGAATGTAGTCCTTAGAACTGGACTGAACTAAGAGACATACAAAGAAAAGTAACCTGCACCTGCTCAATATATGCTGTCAGTTATTAGGTTGTCTCTGTGGGAGAGGGTGGGTGAGGAAACAGTGGATGTGTTTTAATATTGACCAAGGTCACTTCATTACAACAGCTTCAGCCCAGCATTAAACTGAACAGACAAACTAATGATAATTATATTCGACGTCGTCTTTAGATTTAGCCGATTTCACTTATTATAAACATTTACATTGCGTTACATAAATTTAGCAGAAATTTTATCCAAAGCAACTTACAATACAATACACAAGTGACAGTAAATCTTCAAGTCAAAATAATACAAATTCCTTCAAAAGCACCCAATATTCCAGGGTCTGTCGTACTGGCTGTCAGAGTTTTATTACTCATTATAAATCAAAAGTGAGAGAAAAACAGTGATAGAAAAAATATGGCCAATTTGTGCTAATCAGGTACTTTTCAGAATATTTTTGGCCGAGTTGTTTGACTTTTGATCATTATATTTTATATTGTTCTTGTCTTTGTGTCTCTCTATGTCTGTGCAGTCGTTGCATAAGCAGTGTCCTCTAGGACCAATACAAATTTTCTGATTCTGATTCTTTTATGGTCCTAAGCCAAATAATGAACCAATATCACTCTTTACATTTCCAGCTTGCAGACACTCATTCTGTACAGGCAAAAATGAATATCTTTAGTTATTTCTTATATCCACATTTTTTTTTTTTATCCAAAAAGACCTATAGGCATTAACCTCTCAAATTCTGACATATTTGAAGATCCTAGAATCCCCTGAAAATGATTTATATTCTTTCATATACATAATTTGTTATTCTAGTTCGAATTGTAATGGAATAAAATGTGAAAAATAGGCTGGGGTTCGAAGGGTTAGAAAAGTGAAATAAACATGAAAACATGTTCCAGTTACATTCTGTTTGGGACTTTCTAGGTGTCAGTAATTGTGTTTATATTTACCTTGAAAACTACGTTATTTAAAGGTTGTTTGTATGTTACGTTTGCATGTTAAGGATGTTTAGTGTTAAGCAATTCTTTTTTTACCTTTTTTTTCATGATCTTTTCCAAAGGTGATAATAATCATAAAGCTGACTGAACTTTTTTACTAAATTTATTCCTTCATTATGCATTCAGCCATTCTTAGAAGTGAATGAGGAAAAGCATGCTTTATGTTTTGAACTGATATGGGAAACAATGAGTAATTTGCATTAGAATTAACGTCCAAGATTGAAAAAAATATTCAGTGTTATGTAAATGTGTCTTGATTCAAATGTTTGTACAGAGTGCACTTTCATAAAATAAATTCCATCAACACGGTTCAGTTCCTTCCTTTGGTTATAGTTGTGCCAGTTTAAATGTATTTTCTTAATGTGCAACAGATGGACAGATGGAGTTACATCTAAGCATTCAGCAGTGGTTCTGCAGGATGACAGCAACATGCTTTGCCATTTGTGAGCCGTACAACAAAAGCTTGTCTATAGAGCCCTTCAGAATTGGCCTCACTGAAACTGCTGACCTCTGCAGTGCTCTCATCTGTAGTTTTCAAAATAGACTTTCCAGGAATAAATTCCAAAATAAAACATAGTATAATTTGTTCAATTACACCCAGCTTTTCCCTGAATGGCACTCACATGTTAAATTTCTGTTCGGTTCCAGAGGACTAATTATGACAGTGTTGAAAAGTCTTCAGAGACGGCCTTCGACTGCTGATGACGACCCTAAGCCCTCGCACGAAGTTTATCATTCAATGGCCTGTTTCTGAATTTCTAAACAGTGTAAACATCTGGCTAGTTTAACATTTACCCCCAGTATCAGAATCAGAATCAGAAAACTTTATTGATCCCGGAGGAAAATGCCTAATGACCGCAGACACAGAGACACAGAGACACAGAAACAAGAACAATATAAAATATAAAGTCTAAAAAAATCTAAATAAAAAATCTGTAGAAAAAAACCTCACTAACTCAATATGAAAATACACTATACTATATGCAGAAATGCTGTTGGATGAAACCTATCGACAGAAATGATAGTTTGGAATAAGTTATTGCATTTAGTAGAGAATCCAGTAGTAATATTAAGTAATAAAAATAATATTGCAGTGGTATTGCACATGAAGACTATTGCACGTAAGGTACTGAACATAATGGAATGATTTCGCACCCATTTAGAAACTGTCTCATGATATTGCACATGGCAAGACTACTGCACATGAGATATTGCACATAATGATAATGTTTAACACCCGATAAGAACATTGCACAGGAGTTATAGAGTCTGATGGGTGTGTGTGATAGGGGGAGGAGTTATAGAGTCTGATGGGTGTGTGTGTGTGACAGAGGGAGGAGTTATAGAGTCTGATGGGTGTGTGTGTGACAGAGGGAGGAGTTATAGAGTCTGA
>JBBJLS010071966.1:0-10711 GCA_037577275.1 Bryconaethiops microstoma
TGTCTGACCTCATAAATGCTACAGAATGAATGGACACAAATTCCCACAGAAACTCTAAAATCTTGTGGAAAGTCTTCAAAGAAGAATGGAAGCTATTATTGCTGCAAAGTGGGGGTCAACCCGATATTAAAGTCTATGGATTTTAAATGTAGTGTCATTAAAGTCGCTGTTGGTGTAATCGTCGGGTGTCCCAATACTTTTGTCCATGTAGTGTAGCTGCACTTATTGCCCATTGTATTAGATAAATAAAGTCTGCAGGTGCATATTGTAGGTTTACAGTAGCAAACTGTTGCTACACCAGTCAATCATCACCACCTTTTGTTATTTTCTGTTACTGGTCCATAGAGCTAGATATTATTTAGGTGGTGAACCATTTTCAACACATTTAACCCATTCACCCAAGTGAAGCAGTGGGCAGGTTTCTGTATGGAGACATTATCTCTATGTAATGCACAGTTTCATCAGGGGTCAGTTACTAACCACAAAACATTTTTTTGATGGTGGACCACTCTCAATCTGGCATTGACACTGATATGTGTGAAAACATCACAAAACACAACTGACACATCCATACCAGCACAACACACCCACACACACTACCATCTCAACACCACTGAATGGTCCAGTTTTTATCTTTAATTATTTAATTGTACATAAATTTGGAACAACTTGGTGTAATTCCACGTTAGCATATTAAAGACTAGACTGGTATAATTAGAGGTAAAACAATGTCATACTTTTAAATATTTGTGACCATTTCAGTGGGAAAGTAGGCGTTTCTGTTAATGCAGACAGTGAATATTCCTGTTACTTTTGCAAAACAAGGCATTTGCCCCACAGGACCCCTAAAGGCAGCAACATTTTAAAAAGAAAATCAATACATTTTTCATAAAAGAAACATTATTTATGTGACTCGAGCTGTTGTGCGTAATTTTATGCATAATTTTGCATAACTGATGAACCCTGCTTGCAACTACATATGCATTTTAAGCTGTTTTTCTTTTGTGTTCTGCGTTTTACCATTAGCATGAATCAGAACATCTCACACTCACGGTCTGAAGCGGCTCATGGCTCCTCAAATATTCATCATTTCTTCCCCAGTTGGGCATTTTCTTAAAATTCTTCTTGAACATGACCGGTATAGGCGTGAGTTGGCTTTGAACTCTTGATCTTGGTTTGACTGATGGTGAAAATATGGAGGATTTGGCACTGATTTTAATTTGCTTACGTGTTTTATTCAGGGATCCATCCAGGTCTCCAGAGTCATTTCTTTGGCTAAAATGACCTTGATGTTCCAGGTTGTTTTCTTCAGTTTGCAAAGGCTTCGGTTCATTTTTTTTCACCAAATGTGTCCGAGTGGTTGTTGTGTTGGCGTTGTTTTTGGAACGTTTAATGTGTTGGTTCTCAAGAAGAGCAAAGCCAAATGTTAACGGATGAGAACTAGCCGCTGTTTTGTTATTAGGACCAATTTTGACTCCGTCGTTGGAGTCTATTTTATTACTATTTGATACATCTTGTTGAATGTTGGTTCTGGGGCGATCTAGAGTGTTCTTTAAAGATTTTTTATCTTTTTTAGCCTCATACATATCCTTTGCTGCGTGCCATGTCAGGTTAATCGTCGTCATCATCTGAGGAGCACTGTCCATCTTCCTCCAGAGCCAGGCTGGAGGAGCCGATCTCTGGAAGAGTGAATCATGCTGGATCTCGTTTCTAAATGAGGAAGGAGAAACAGATGCACAAACATATATTTTATGAGTTTAGTGTTGGGTGAGGCTTATCTTCTCTAAGAATCTGCAGCGGACCTCAGTGTGCCTTTCAAACCAATAAAGGGTTGAACTTTACCCTCTTAGACTTGCACTCTTACTTTTTAGAAAAATGTCATGTTTTGTTTTGTCCAGTGAAAAGGTTTGGGTGTCTTTTCAATGTTTTTAACGCAAATGAGCATGTGTTCTTTCAAAATTCCAGCAAGCTACTCAAAGTGGTTTAGTGGGTTCACTGGACAGAAACTTACTGATTTCTTTACAATAGTGGTAAATGTAGACGCCACGATCCCTAGTTACAACACAGCTATAGCCATTTTATTATATTTTACTATGCAAACACACAAACCCATTTTATTATTCAAACCCACCAACGGACCTGCACATCTTCAGTGTGTTTATATGGAACATGATGGTAAAATAGTAGGTACAATGTTTTCAAAAGGGACTGTCTGGCCTCACAATGTTCTGCCGGTACCCCTCCAACATTTAATGGAATAAAAAGTAAAAAATATATTTTAGATGTACTCACAATCATGGTAAAACAACATCTCAGATATCAGACAGTGTATTTGGGGTTTAAAACTATGAATAACTCCCTGACAGTTAATAATAGTTGCTGAAGTATCAGTGCAGTACGACTTTCATTTCTGCGTAGTTACCTATTAACTACCAAACAGTATTATAACGTGTCATTGGTTTCTTATGCATAATGTATTTTTAACTTACTTCAATCTGGAGGATCCCGTATAGAGCATATATATCCAAGCAATAAATAAGAGGTAGAATATCATAATCACAACCGTAAATGGTGACAATTTTGCCATCGTATCTGGAATGCCTTGTTTCCTGTCCGTCCACAGACAACGGCTGTGTCAATCAGTAACATGGGGTTAATCAGCATAGGCTGATACAGTAGATTTTATGAGAGTGTGACAGAATCAACAGAGCACTGAGAAAACACATGTCATGTGGAGACAGCAATAAGAGGAGTCTATATATCCTGGAGGTATAATATGGACATATCAGGCTACAGTACACCACTATCGGCCCTTAGCCATTTCGGTGGCTGCATGATATTTTCTCAAGAATGTGTCGTCATCAGGTGATTCTTGAAATTACTGGAGAACTGTGTCGGTTAGTGTAAAACTATAAAAGAAGATAAAAAATTAAAAAAAACACACATCATGTGAATCTTAATTTCTGATAGAGCCTCTAAAGGGCTCTAATAGCATTACACATACACATTTTGACTGTTCTAGATTAAACACTGAAGCTTGTTACAGACATTTTAATTTACTTCCACGTAGCATTTCTACGGTGACACCTTCAAGAAAGAGTCCTGACAAGAGACATGTTTTTCCTCTCAAAATTAGTCCCTTTTAATTGGAAATCAAAACATGTCTACTTAATTCCTCACTCCCTAATTATGCGGTTGGTTAATCTGACACTGTAGGATTTCATTCAAGCCCCTGAAGGCCTAACCAATGGGCCTTCAGGGGCTTGAATAGCTCGTTCAGCTATAACAATCTAGATACCACAAAGAAATAAACCTGACTAGATGAATGTCCATTGGGCATTTTAGTTTCCAACCAAAATTTAACAACTAAGAGAAAGTAATTAAAATCATTTGTGATGTAATTGAGATCAAAATGCATGCCCTTTACTTTTATAACCTTTTAAAATGCCCAGCATCTGCTGGCTGGTCCGGGCATCCATTCCTCACTTCTAAGACTTCAGAATAATCCACAGTTATGTCAGACATTGTAGCATACAGAAGAGTTTTAAGTGGACCTGAATGCAGCTCTAGACATTTCTGTTTAATCCAAACCCAACTGGAACCACATCATCCTGTTTTGGGAATGACTGAGCCAAGTTGAGACACACATACATACACATACATACACATATATATTACAGTATATGAACCACGTAAGTAATCAATGATGATGACAACAATGAATGTTTGAACAACAGCATTGTAAGCCTACAACACAGAGATCAGCTCTGCTCATTCACTACAAGGGGAGAAAGTGAAAACTATCAGTTGCTTAACCCTTAGAAATCAGAGCATATCAGTAAAATCTGACTTCAACAAGTAAACATTTCAATCACAAATCAGATCGCATCCAGATATGGGACCCAAAATCTAACAAAGAAATAGAGTCTGTAAACATAAATGTTACCACACATTCTTCATGCCTACAAAAATACAGAAGCGAATGAGAACTCTTTGGAACAATTTCACAAAAGATCCACTTGTGGTTCCCTAAAGCAGAGGTTCTCTAAAGTACCGGTGACCCATTTTTTTTTTTTTAGTTTTGTGTCTTTCCTGCTCTACATGTCTGATCCAGCCCACAAGGAGCTTCTTAATTCCTTAATCAGGTGTGAAAGTTGAGACATATATGTGCAAACTGTGGGGTGCCTAGGAGTTGGATTGGGAACATCTACATTAAAGACCCTTTGAACTGATGGAGACTTTAAAGGAGACTTTGTTTGCATATTAATGAATAAATTATAAAAGAAATGTCAAAGGAAATTCCCCATAAAACAATTGTTTTTTGTAAATTAAATGTGCAAATGTGCAAACTTGTAAAAAATCTTGATTTTATGGGGAATTAATTTTTTCAAAATTTCTGCATAATTCAGTGGTTGAGATGTAAGCAAAGTAATTCAGGGTGGGCTTGGTGTAAAATGTTTGATTGTATTGAAATATATAGACCTGGATTTCTTTATAGTGGTTGTGAATGAAACCAAGGGTATTTGATGTCTCCTATACAAATATGGCCATTTTGTGTTATCAAAACCCACCAGAGCGGCTGCATGTGTCCTGAGTTTCATCTATAATATATAATGTATATATTACATACAGCTCTGGGAAAAAATAAGACACCACTGCAATTTATTTTGAAACCAGGATCTGAGTAGGACCACCATTCCAAGCCAGTGTCTGTTAAATTCCTTCACAAGTACCTCATTCTGCTTTATGAGGTACTGATTACTGATCACCTGAATCACATCTTATTTAATGAGGAAAAGTATAAAAACACTGCTGTAATCGACACTCTCCTCTCACAATGAGACCAGTCGGATGGTGAAACACTACTAGAAGTTCCTCAAAGGTAATTATTGCCATTTTGTTTGAGAGAACAAGAGACTTGTTTTCTTTGAATTATTCTGAAAACACTGCATCAGTTCTGTAAACGCTGCATCATTTCTCTTATTTTGATGTTTTGTCATTTCCTTTAAAATGATGCTTTTAAAGAACAATATTTTTATTTGGAAATTAGGATAAATATTGTCAGCAGTTCTTTAAAAACTGAGACAAAGCTGTTCAGTTCAATACTTGCATCTATAAAACATAAAACCTGAGAAACTGAACATTTTTGCAGTGATCTCTTACTTTTTTCCTGAGCTGTATACTGTATAATGTTGAAAATGAGAGAAAAAATCTTTTTGTACCCTGCATGCATCCCTCCGTCATGAATCAGTTTTAAAGAAATACATTTTAGGCCAAACTTTCAAAAGTATCATAATACAGTGTCTGAGGCTGCACATTCATTACTTGATCACAAAATAGCTTTCCATGTGAGAATTTGTAGAGACATTAAACTCTTCAGACATCTGGTTCCATTCACCACCATGAACAATTCTGACTTGGTAAGTTGCTCTAGGAAGGAGCACTTCACATCTAATCCAAATTACGCCTTAATGAACAGAATAAAAAAGTAAAAATTGGTGGAATTCCCCTTTAAATGTAGCTCCATGCACTTGGAAGTCGATATCTTTCAGAATGTGCCGCTCTCTTACGGTTCCATTTGTGTTAAAGGGCTTCATTCAGGAGCCGAAAGCCAGTCGGAACATGAATCGAGAGCTTTCTCCCTCTTGACAAACATAATCCATTTCTTGCACCTCCACCAGCATGACTACTGAAGCGCTTAATGAATTCTCGCTCCCCTCATTTTGTCTTGGTGAGGGCAAAGGCGCTCGGCCCGCAGGCGTTCTCTTCACAGCCTTATCAAAAAAGTGCTTTCTGCAAATTTGAAGAAGATCAATACTTACCTTCATGGCTATAATTCAAAACCCCTTTTTCTTTGATGTTGGGCCAGAGGATATTGCGCAAGGGTTTTAAAAGTGCTGGGCAAGTTTGCAAAAAAATTTGCTGACCCAAAAAGAAAGTGCGTGAAGTCACATAATGTATGTTAATGATATGGACCAACCTTTTATTTCTTTCAAAACATGTATAAACAGCCTATTTATTTAGAACAGTCTTACAGGAGTAAATGTATTAAAACATTTTTGAATGGACAGCACTCTAACTTTTACATATAGTGAAAAAAATGGAACAAAAGGACAGAGATGGGCTTTGATTAGCTTCCAAACTTATGTCTGCTGTTTCTGATAAAAAAAAAAAAAAACAAGGGTAACTTTACTAAAATATCTATAAGCACACATGACACCTACAAAATGCCCAGTTTACATTGTACAATTTTGGGCTGTTCCCATATAAAAGACGACAACCGTGCTGATTTCTTTGGCCCTACATTGTTCTGTGAATATTGTATTGTCCCTGTCCTGTTTTTAAAAACTCAGATTTATACTTGTGTACATCTCTTGCCTTATATTTGTATTTTTATTTTTTTGATATTCTGTAAAAAGCACCATGGAGGGCCTGTGTGGAATGGCATTTCAATACACTGCATACTGAGTATATTGTATTGACAATAAACAAAGTCTTGTAGCTTGAGAGAGGAGCAAAGACGGCAGTTATGATGCCGACCAAAGACGTCCTGCGATTATTTTCTGACAATGTCAAAAATTTACGACAATCATCTCAGTGTGTATGCCCCACTATTACTGACCAGCCAATCAAAACGCAGCACGAAATGATGTATTTATCAACGCATTCTAAGGGTTAACATTACTGTTATATAGTCAGTTTTAGTCTGTACTGCTTTAAATTCCAGATGGTTTGGAGGTTTGTAAATGAACTACGAGCTTTCCCCCTAAACCTTATACAGATTTCATTGCTGCATGCATGGTCCTTACTGAGGTTTTGGAGATGTTAATATTCAGACCCATCTGTTTGACAAATCATCTTTCTGTTGCAGGTAAATGATTCTGTGGAGAGAATCGGCAAGTCATCACCATAACCAAAGAATATCAGGGAAATATAGCAGCGATTAATACATCCTTGGTCAACACAGGGAATCAATCAATGAAGTTGCCATTTACAATGGAGAACTCCATATGACTTCATTATCCTCTACAGGGTAGAAAATAGTGAAATAAAAAACACAATTTTGGGCGTCAAGACTGGCATATATGTTCACTCCAGACATCTCCAGCTACTTCTGTTTTAGTAACACTACCCCAAAACAGCCAGCAGGGTTGGGAAACAATTTGGTGAAAAATGTAGCATTAAGTTAAATGGTACAGCAACTGCAGATTGTAAATATATGTAAATTACAACATAAAAAGCCACAAGCGACAATTTGCGGGGCCAAGCACTACATCACAGGTGCATTGCATTATTGTTATAGCTCCGCTTTTCCATCTGTGTCCACCAGTCTTGGCAGGCTGAATTGTCAGTGAGTGTCATGATACAGAGAACAAAGCACTCCCTTCTAGATACTGCCCTGATGAAAATAGACATAAATCAAAATGGTGAAAGGTCTAGAAACAACATCTGATGGTAATGTGTTCCAGACAAAAGACTACAGTATTTTAGCTTACTTTGTCTTTCTTTATATAAAACTAAAAACAGACACTAACTTCATTTATACATAATTGCGAATTATTGCAGCCTTTGAGACAGATCTAGACTGTTTGTTTTGCTGCTTTAGTATTATTCTTTATGCCTGACTCAAAGTCAGCCATATTCAGCCAAGTATACCTGTTTTTCCACATGGATTGATTTGACATGCTGCAGTTTAGTTTGAAATGCGTGCTTTTCAGTCAATAAGTATTTGTAAAAAAAATAGTAAAAGTGATGAGACTAGGTACTCTGGGTGAGCCGGCTGTGACAAAATGTTCCATAATCTTTGGTGCTTGGACCCCTAATAAAAATACAAACTGCACATTATAACAACTTTTTTTTTTTTTTTCTCAAATCATTTTAAAGTTTAGTAGGTTTTTTTTTTCATAATTTTTCAACACTTACATTAAAACCATCTTGTAATCTAAAGGTGTCACAGCCCCCTCAGTACCCCCCCCCCCCCTCGTTCCTCGACCTTATGGCTATGGCTGAGAGATCTCATAAGGAAGTAGAAACAGTTTTGTGGGACAGACAAAAAAGTGTTTTCCAAGTAACTTCTAACCACTGCTGTTGAAAAACAGTTCGGTGTTTTCCACCGCCACTAACCCAGCAACTCAAAGTGAAAGTGAAAGAGAAGGTACAGAGTGTTTAAAGCTGTTGAGGAGAAGACAGACGGGCTTTTAAAGAGCAGCTTAAAGACAAGAAGGAATCAGCATGAGCAGGACAAGCAGCGATCAATGTAAGTATCAATCATTCACACTGCACCATGTATTTAGATTATCAGGGGTGTACTACTGATCTGTGCTCTGTATAGTCCTGTAGTGAAAGGGGTAGATTATGTAGCACCAATGTTCCCTGTGGTTTTATGAAACTGTGAGCACCAGATTGACTGTACAAAAGCATCAAAAGATCAAAAAAGATATAGATTATCACCGGGATAGGGGGTGATAGGGGGTGTTCCTCCTCATGTTACTTCTAAGGACTCTTTCGAGAACAAGAGCTCGTGAAAGTGCTCAAGGAAATAAAACTTGGCTCAAGAAAGCACTAAGAATGCCAAGTACACCCACATAATGAAACAGCTGAGATGTAAACAAAGTCATTTTAGAGTGGGTTTGGTGTGAAATTCTTAGTTGAAGAGAATTAGAATTGTCCCGAGGCGGTGAATGGAACCAGACAGTTGAGCTTTAAAGCCTCAAAGTTCGTTAGGCAACTGTTTGATGTCTAAAATATTGTTTTTGATAGTTCTGAGAGGAATTTAGGCTTAAAACCATATTTTAAAAATCTGTTCATGTAGGAGAGATAACATGGTGGACATATTAAAGTCACATTGTTTCCAAAGAAATCTTAAGGTTTCACAGTTTTCCATTATTTTACCATTTTCGTTGCATGTCAACCCTCAGAAGACATCTGTAGGTTCATTGGTGGTTTTGGATAGTTAATGTGTTGGACAATACGTAGCAGTACAGACGTTTCTTTATGATTGATCACTTCCCAACAAGCCACTTTTGTATGACCTTTATAGATCTCAACAACTGAATTATGCTGTAAAATGTAATATCTTCAAATAATCATTTTCAGTTCCCTAAAGAACCATTTCAGGAGATGGTCCTTCAAAGAAGCATTATTGTAAATCAGGCAAGTGAAAGTGAAAATCCTTTATACAGTTTGAAAGTTAAAGAACGTCCATGTAATGCCGGTAAAAGCATTTTTCTCCTTGAACCAGACACCCAAGCCAAGAAGTGTTTATAAACCTTTATTTCAGTTTAGCTGATTTGACTAAAATATCTTATTTACTGTTTTCACTGAGCAGCTCAGGTGGATTGAGTAGTACATTAGACTATAGATATGTGTGGGCTAGGCAAGACAATGATGATGGTGATACATAAAAATTTATGTTTTTATGTTTTTTGTGCCTCAGAGAAACCATTTAAGTTTCCCTAAAAGCTTTTCAATGTGTGGTAATTTTCGTGCATATAATGTAAATATAGTGTTTATAATGTGAAGAACATTTTCCTAGAGATTAGTGTTTATAATGTGAAGAACCTTGCTAGAGATTAGGTGAAGCCTTTAGGGTTTATAGTATATAACTTTTAAGGCATTAAACTGTTTGCACACACTCATACAACGTTCTCACTTAGAGACTATAAATAATGTGACCTGTATTGTGATACGCTACTTTGACACTGGAAAAAGTAATCTCATTAGTGTTACTCATTACTTCGTACCACATTAAAAACAAAACTGCATAGTGTTCACTTACGCCCATGCACCAAACCCAAAACTGCTCAAAGCACTTATGCCTATGAACCATTTACTGGATTTATTTTACAAAAGAAAAAGAAATGAAGCTAGTGGAATTACAGCTAATACATTTCTCTAACTGGTGAAAGACTAACTTTCAACACTACACAAAGATAATCTATACGTGATGGATATAATATCATATAATGCCCATTGAGAAATGTCAGTAAAAATAGGGAGTCGCCTTGTTGGTTCTCCACCGCCCTCATACATGCATGCAAAGTGGCCAGACCAGTTTTTTTTTTGTTTATTTGAGCGATTTATTTATTTATATATTTTTAATTTTTAGGTTTGATTTCATAGATTTCAAATGTGTTTTTAAAATGTTAATGTTACTTTCCATTTCAAGTTTACTGGCCCTGTTCAAAGACATGTTTGGTCTTGTGTGAGTGGGGAAAAAAAACCTCTCATTCATAGAGTTTTTGATTCCACTCAAGCAGAAAACTGTCAACGACTGTTCTATTCATAGGATTTTTTTTAAGAGTTGGAAAATGAATACATTCAGTTGTGTGCATATCATGTACTTTACAGCTTTTAATGTGGATCAGTCAAAAAAAATCACATTTTAAGGCATTTTAACTATCAGATTCATAAAAAGTAAAGGGCAACATGACTAATAGTGATTTTATTAAGTGTGTGTGGGGGGGTGCCTAACAGCCCTTTAATTCTGATAATATCACTAACACTTTGCTTTAGTGGGGTGACAGGGTAACATTTTGTTCGGTGTAGTGAAGTCACAGTTGAGTGATGTCAGAAAACATCTTGTGGGTTTTACATACACTATATGGACAAAAGTATGACCGTTACATCAAAAGGGACTTTAATGACATTGCATTCAAATCCATAGACTTTAATATGGAGTTGGTCCCCCTTTGCAGCTATAACAGCTTCC
>JBBJLS010071967.1:0-10711 GCA_037577275.1 Bryconaethiops microstoma
AGTCCGTTCTTGGCCTTGAACGCAAGTGTTAAGGCCTTGAACATAATGCGAGCAGCCACTGGAAGCCAGTGAAGGTTCCTTAATAAAGGTGTGGTGTGTGTGAACTTGTTTTTTACAAACAAGACTAATACGTTGAAGAAGGTGAGGACTTGAGTAATGTCTTACCTCCATGGCAATGGTGGAGCTTAGGAAGAAAAAACAGAGAAGTGATGTGATCATTCCGAGTCAGTCCTTCTGAACTTCTGATGCAGAGCTCCAAGCTCGATGGCTTTTATAGGCTGATTGTCACAACTCAAAGGAACCAGCACCTGGTACTTTCTCAAGGTCACTCCGTAAAACATGAAAATCTTCCTTCATCCTAACATTATAAACTGTGTCCTGCAAACATCACACCTATGTTAATCTCCCAAGTAAAGGGTACAAGTGTGTCTGCCTTATCATTTTTCCCCAGCTTGCCATAAACTGAACAGATTATATAATCCTCAGTTCAACGTGTCTTTTGTTTTATCGTTCTGAGACCCAGTGGTGTAACCTGAGGTTTACACTGGGGGTACAGGGAGGTCTGCAGGAATTCTACCACCCCTAAAATCTTTGTTATGCCCAGCGGCCCAACATCCCTGGGCCCGCATGCAAAACTTTTGCACTGAGCCCCTTTAAACCACTAAGTCTATTATCAGAATAGCAAAAATGACAAACAATTTATTATTTATCAGCGGAGGTTTCAGTTTTCAGCAGTTTTTAATTTACCCCAGTGTTCTTCTTACCCCAGATGTGTTTGGAGTCCAAATTTTGCTTCTTTAGTTTAGCAAGGCTAACATCGTCAATCTACACCCAAATCATTTCCATAAATACACTCCATAAGCTTTCTCAACCCACTTTAACCATATCCAGCTCCTCATAAAACTCTTGTCTAACTTGTAGATGTGATTTATGACTCTGAATTACTTACTGTGAGCTTTAAGACAAAACAAAACTCACCCTGTAGTCGAACAGGATCTGTTTTCACTAAACCAGCTCAAACAACACTTTAGTGAAGATGTGGATGCCGTTTGAGCAGTTTTATAGATATTTTGGTGATTCATTTTTTGAGAAAACAATTTGTGTGACCATGAACTTTCACCCCAGTGCAAAAGAGGGAAAATTTGGACACATCTTGGTTGATC
Source organism: Bryconaethiops microstoma (assembly GCA_037577275.1). Classification (NCBI taxonomy): domain Eukaryota; kingdom Metazoa; phylum Chordata; class Actinopteri; order Characiformes; family Alestidae; genus Bryconaethiops; species Bryconaethiops microstoma. The sequence goes on from JBBJLS010071967.1 coordinate 1,164, forward strand.
TGGAATAACTGGAAAACGGAATCACTTGCTGAACTAAGTAGCACATACACTAATGGAGAGCACTCACTGCAGTGCATGCTATTAAATAGTGTAAACCTTATGCCATAATTGTGCAAACTTAAATGAAGCTATGAACAACTAAAATGATCAGTAAATTGTCTTTGGTTATTGTGTGAACGGATGGAGTGATTCACACCACAGATGGCATCTTTATAATTAGTACTTTGCACTGCCTTTATTTGCCAACATGACAGCAATGAGTCTTCTGTACTGGTATCTGAGTCCTCTCCTATATACTGAATCACCATCCAAATAACTGGTTGGCGTGGAGGTGAAGTCTAAAATATTTGGTGACTATAAAAGGCAGAATATACATGTGTCCTATTCCTGAGCTCTGCTTTAGGTCTAAAAAAGCCTGCAGAAGAAAGACACTGTCGCTAACCGAGCGCAGGTGTAGTCCGTTACTGATGACCTGTCTGTGACCTGTCCCAGACCGTCCCTCTGTACGCAGCAGATAATCAGCCACACCCAGGCTGTAATAATGACACATAATAATCAATAACAAGATGTCTTACTGACTTCAAGGACATCTTAATTTAAATTTGTTTTATTTCAACATTTGTCTTATTAATTCAAGGTGGTAGGAGCCTAGTGGGTAAAACACTTGCCTGTGAGTCCAATCAACACAAAGTTGCAGGTTCAACCCCCCACCCCCCCCACCCCACTTTCCACCATTGTGTCCTTGAGCAAGACACTTAACCCTCAGTTGTTCCAGGGGGACTGTGCCTGTAACTAATAATTGTAAGTCACTCAGGATAAGAGCGTCAGTCAAAATGCCCCTCTTAGTGGAATCTTCTTGGAAATTAATACGGGGACACATAATTGCAAGTGTACAGTAAAACTGTCAAACATGAACACACCACAGCACACAGTGTGAACAGCACAAAATTCTTTCTCTGTTTTCAACCCATTCACCAAGTGAAGCAGCAGGCAGTCAGGAACACGGCGCCCGGGGAGCAGTGTGCGGTGATGGTACCTTGCTGAAGAATACCTCAGTGGTGCCATGAACAGTCCTGGGATTAAAACCCACAGCCTTCTGCTTGCTGGGGCAACTCCCTAACCACCAGGCCACCAGCTGCCCAACAAGTTGTCAACCTGACATTTTTCTGCTGTCTCCACAAAAAGATTAGGGCCACATTTTTGAGGCTGGGTCCTCTAGAGGTATAATAGTATACATATATTTATAAAGGGTTTTTTTATACATGTCATATGTGGCGTTTTCCTCACCAGAACAGTAGTCACTGGGGGAGCGAAGGCCAACCACCTATGCTCTCCTGGGTCTGGACGGCTGTGGGATCAGCAGAAATTACTTGAACACCAAATTACTCGATATAATATATCCTGAGGGAAATATCTCGATCAACGTTTAGACGGCTTATCCACACAAAATCACTGGTCGAACACAAATGTAAACATCTAGATATTATGTCATACACCTATATCAGTTAGTTTCATTATGTCGCATCATTCATGTTATTTTGGTTTGACACTTTGACTCTTGGATGGTTTGTCTGCTCGTTTTTTAGTTTTATTTTTCTTCCCCTTGGAAACCTTTGAAACGGGTAGACTGGTTTTCAGCGCAGGCCTTGATGTGGTCAGGGGGTTGACAGTGGGACTCAGCTTGCTGTTGTCCTCGCCCGGGTTGGACACTGAGTGAATTCCATGTGCAGACGCAGGTTTGGTAAGAAAAGGCCGAGAGCTGTTGTCCAGCAGGTTGGGCTGGGAGTAGGAGCGAATGGCTGGGGAGCTTGTAGGCCTGGAGGACACGGTGCCGCTGATCATGGGAAGGTGGATGTGCTCACTGCTCAGGTTAGTGACGGAGTAGCGGCTGCTGTTGGACATGATGATGTGGTGCCAGGAGCTGAGGGGCGTGGCTGAGAAGGGCTGCGGCCCGCTGGAGTCCTCTTTCGCTCCACCGGGGGACATGACCATGGAGCTGTGCGGCGTGACCGCCTCCACGGCCGTCTGGAAAGTTTTGAGGATGCGCTCGCTCTTCTGCTTCTCCTTCTTCTGACGAGACTCCACTTTACGTAGCTGCCGTCGGTGGTCCCGCATCATTTGCTTCCTGGTGTCGGCCAGGCCTCTGGAACACATCAGTAACAGATACTGAGCAAGATGTTTTATTTGCTTCTTTTTCCCATTTTTCTGAGTAATGCTGTGTTTCATTGTTGGGCTTTGCTCTATTATGTTAATGCTCTGTAAAGGGACCTTGTGCTTTGGAAAAGCACTAGGTTTAATTATTAATTTTATTATTATAGTTCATTATTATCCGATAGGTTGGTTGTTTTCATGTTTAACTAAAAGCAGCCTTGTGGTTTTGGACAAAAGCATTATGAAAATATGTATTTATATATATTCATTTACACAGGTAAAAATGCAAAATGCATGGGCTCTATTATTGTTATAAATAGATAACAATGTGTATAACAGACCATGCATTTTGCATTCTTTGCCTTTTATTTATTTAAGGCCTTAAATTGACTCACATATGTAAATTAGATCTCATCTGATTGACTGTTATGCCTCATCAGCAAATCAGTCCAGGCTGAAACTACCATATGAACTCAGCTGAAGTAAGAATACAGTCATATGAAAAATTATGTCATGAATTATGGAAACATTAGCATTTCAGCAGTGACATTAAGTTTATTGGATTAACATAAAATATGCAATATGCATCATAAAATTAGACAGGTGCATAAATTTGGGCACCCCAACTGAGATTTTACATTAATACTTCGATAGCCTTTGACGAGTGTCTGGATTCTGGATGGAGGTATTTTTGACCATTCTTCCATACAAAATCTCTCCAGTTCAGTTCAATTTTAAGACTACTGAGCATAGACAGTCTGCTTCAAGTCATCCCAAAGATGTTCAATGATATTCAAGTCACGGGACTGTGACGGCTATTCCAGAACATTTCACTTCTCCCTCTTCATGAATGCCTTTGTAGATTTCGAACTGTGTTTTGGGTCATCGTCTTGTTGGAATATCCAACCCCTGCGTAACTTTGTGACTGATGCTTGAACATTATCCAGAAGAATTTGCTTATATTGGGTTGAATTCATCCAACCCTCGACTTTAACAAGGGCCCCAGTCCCTGAACTAGCCACACAGACCCCACAGCATAATGGAACCTCCACCAAATTAGACAATAGGTAGCAGATGTTCTTCTTCCGTCTGTTTGTGGCGCGAGTGCAGAAAGGGCTTCTTTCTCATCATACAGATGTTCTTTGTGCAAATTGCACTGAATTGTAGAATGATATACAGACACACCATCTGCAGCATGATGTTCTTGCAGGTCTTTGGAGGTGATCTGTGGCTTGTCTGTAAGCATTCTCACAATCCCACTGCATAACAGCAACTGTGCCTGTGGCCTTACATTTACTGATTACATTCCTTACAGTTGAAACTGACAGTTTAAACCTCTGAGACAGCTTTTTGTAGCCTTTCCCAAAACCATGATACTGAACAATCTTTGTTTTCAGATCTTTTGAGAGTTGCTTTGAGGATCCCATGCTGTCACTCTTCAGAGGAAAGTTAAAGAGAAGCGCAATTTGCAACTGGCCACCTTAAATACCTTTTCTCATGTTTGGACATACCTGTGTATGAAATTCAAGGCTTAACGAGCTAATCCAACCAGTTTGGTATTGAGCAGTTACATGCATTCAAATCAGCAAAATTACAAGGGTACCCAAATTTCATACAACTAAATATTGTGTTGGTTACAAGAAAAGAAAGGATTTCGCTCTGGTTCGCCGAGGGCTGGTCTAAGCGGGAGAGAAAGCTATCTGTTCTATCCTCATTGATCTGAGGACTCAGGGGAAGGTGGTGGAGAGCTTGCCCTGCTTCCAAGCAAAGAAGGTGCAAGGTCCTAACGTGGATGTGTGTGCATTCTCCTCGCTTCTCTCACTCTCATTCTGTACCAATACGGTGTGAACACTAGAGCACGGACTTCACAGGAAATGGAGTTTCCGAGTGGGCCACGAGGAAATCGTCCAGAGCGGAGATTCTTTTGGACTGAAAGTGACTGTGCCTACACACCGTTTCTGTTTATTCAGAGAGAGAGACCTCCGAGGTTTGTGAGTTATTCAGCACCCTGTGTGTGTGTGTGTGTGTGTGTGTGTGTGTGTGTGTGTGTGTGTGTGTGTGTGTGTGTGTTGTGAGCCTACTCGGCATCAAGATGTCTGAAATTTCATTTAAAAATCCCTCTTAAAGTAACAATACGCTGCTTGCTACTATGTCTTTTCCCTCAGTGCCCATGACATTAGTTCAGAAAACACGCCAGTACTCAGATGTTCCCAGAAAATGAAAGACATACCACTTTTATCTTTTTTGTTGAAAATAGAGTAAATTATTATGCAGGCTGAGAGGGGTTCCCAAACTTTTTCAAATGACAGTAGTCCTATCTTTATTAGAAGAGGCTGCTAAAGACCTTTAAACATCAGATTGCAACACTGAAATCCATGGCAGTCTTGGTCATTATGGCCAGCTCAACCAAAAATGGTCCCAGATCAGCGCTCAGGCTCTGGTTGGTTTGAAAGAAATGCCTCACAATAGCTTGGTTATTAAACGTGATTTAAGATAGAAATAACCTCACCTGTAGTCCACACTGCCTGTTCTTTCCCGGTCCAGTCTCTGAATGAGCTCTTCGATCTGGAACCGATCCAGGGGGATGCTGGACTGCTGCAATGTGTGAGCAAGAAATAGTACACCATGACTTTAAAGCACACACAGTCACAAGTTAATTCATACGTTAAGTAGAATAAAGGAACGGTTCAAAAGAAGAATGGAGGAAAATAAAGTTGTCTATATATGCTGAAATGTGGGTAAGAGAAATCGAGGTGCTGGTGCTGTTACTGCATGTGGTTGGACTGATCCAGAAAGAACAGTTCAGAGCACTGAGCTGTAGTGACTGCATTAGCAAACGTCAGTGACTGAGACACGGGCTCCTGCCTGTACAGCCTTCCTGAATTCTGACACGGGAACACGCATCGTCCCATCCTTGTCAATATTCCGGAAGAAATCCCAAAGGCGAAGCTTGCGCTCGTCAAGATAGTCCTTCACAAACAGAAAAGGAGATTCTGTAAAACTGACCCTGATCCAGTCCTGTGCAAAAGTCTTTGGCATCTATGCAAATATTTCAGAGCCGTTTTAAAGTGTGCGATAATGTTTCTTTCTGCCGGCAAAGTTAACATAAGAATAAATGCAAACAAACGAGAAAGCAGTAAATAGTATTTGTTTTGTTTGTAAAAAGTAGTTGATGTTGTGTGAGCTGGTGAGGAGAACACAGGTTCGGTTCCAGATTCATCCTCAGTTCCTCCGGCCATTGTTTGGATTTGTGAAACTCCATCAGCAGCTCCTGATTTAATTTAATGAAGGACTGATTGAGACAAACCAGGTTTCTGATGAAACTACAGTAATACTGGACTTCCACTGATATACTGGACAGAAAATTACAATTTACTATATAAAGTAATTTGTATTCATACTTCTTAGTTTTATTCGGTATATTTAGTAATGTTAATGTGAAATCTAAACAGTTTTAGAATATTATGCTTGCAGACTTTTGCACAGTACTTTAAGTTTAAAAAGACGAATAGCATTTTAATCTATAAGAGCTTATTTTGTGTTCTTCATTATGTTCTGATTAAATCTTCATATGTAAAGATCCCTGTAGTACCTGAATGACTTTCATTGGGTCGGGCCGTTTTGGAGGTTTTTTAGCAATGAAACCCCCAACCCCACCATACTGCACCTCTAGACTGGGATGTTCCTGACATGTTAACTCCAGGAGCTGCACGAAGTTTTCATTCACCAGCACATTCTACAACACACACACACCACAAATAAGGACACATATACATATATAGTATTTCAAAAAGAAGAACACATTTTCATTGAAATAGTAACTTCACAAGAGAGGGGAAAAACCAAAAACCTTTAACATGGGGTGGGCAATATTGAGACAAATCACATCACATTACATCAAATCACAATATTTTTCCTGTACTTATGAGGGATACTGTATTTTTCATTACAAACATGATTCGGTCTATTTAAGTGGTTTTCGTGGAGCATGCTGTGAAATACTGCTGTTTCCATAAGGCATGACATATATTAAAAAGAAGTTGCTACTTTGAAAGCTCAGCAAAAAATTTTTACAGGGGTTTCCAAACTTTTTCACATGACCGTATGTTTGCCCACTGCTTCTTCTAATATACTTTAATGTAATGACATTTTCTAGGTCAAAACGACCTCATGAAACGTTCTCACTCGCTCGCTCACATTTAGGAAACCAAAAAATTCTCCACAAGGAGGAGTCAAGTAGTTTGCAAGTGCTTTGCCTCAGTGACACTATATCTTTTTATGTGAATGTAGGTCATTTTGGACTATTTCTTTCAATTCATTTGTCATGAAAAGTTCACACAGTGTAAAGGGCAATGGTGTATTCAGACAGTACTCACTAACCATTTTAACAGGCACCCACCATTTAGGTGCTGCGTTATTGTCAGCACAGCAGCGACACCAACATGGTGGAAGAATGTTATGATGTGTCATACTGGTACGGATGTATCCAGCACAGCATTGTTTGGGTTTTACACATCCCAGAAAAGTGTCTGCTGGGCCTGACGCACTCCCACCAGTACACACACTAATATGCCACTACTGTTTTAGTGATCAAACTGTGGTGTTTCTATTATGTGGTACATCGCCTATAAACTGACAGACCACTACCATGTTACTGCCGTGCTAAAAACTATCCATCACCCAAATTTACATTATTTTAGCAGACACTCTTATCCAAAGGGGACAGTCTCCCTAGAGCAGGGAGGTAGGATTCAAACCCATGACCTCTTGATCCAAAGGCAAGTATCCTACCTACTAGACCAATACCACCCCAAATAATACCTGCAAACAATACCTGGTCTATGAGAGTCCTGACCGTTGATAAATGGTTGTGAGGGGGTAATATATAATGCAGAGAAACAGATGGACTGCCCCTGTGTGGTCAGTGGCGCTGATAAAATGGTCTGTGAGTGTAGATACATGGTAGATGTACTCAATGAAGTAGTTTCTGGTTATAGTCCGCCTTTGTTGCCAAGTGTTGACACATTAATGTCAAACAATAGACTTACACATATGTTAATCTCCTCAAGTGCGGTTTTGGGAGTATTCTTCACAACTCTGATCAAGGCCAGGGCTCCTTCCACTGTCAAAGAGTTATAGGCCAACTGCAAGAAGATACAACATCCACTCTTATACTCACACTATGAACATCTTGTACATAGCAGGTTATTCAGAAGAACAAACAACTGTATGCCAGTTTCCAGATTCTGCACGTGAGTGAAACCATGGCTGCTCCCACACTGCACAGTTAAGCTCAAGGGTGGCATCACAAATCTGGACATTCAGTCTCACAAATGAATTCCAAGTTGACAGAATTATGTAACTTACACTTTCCTGAAACTCACCTTTAGTGTTCGGAGTGTGTCGTTTGCCTCCAGGCCCCTGCAGAGCATGCCTACACCTTCATTAGTGATGCGGTTGTTACTAAGGTCCAGGTACACTAAAGTGTTGTTGAATTTGAGGGCTTCACCCAAAGCCAGTGCCCCCTCATTACCAAAGCCATTCCAAGAAAGGTCCAAGTGCTTCAGAGTCACATTGACCTGATACACAACACTTATCCGGTTGATCAAAAACAATTACACACATCTGACATTAGTGACTTATCATATAAGACCATTTCTGTTTTACTGAAATAATGTGGTACAGTTCTAAATCCTTCAGAATGTATTGCATTTCTGCATAAATCTGACCTAAAATGTGATCAGATAATCATTTAAGTCATAAACATATTAGGAAAAGATAAAGAGAACCCAATTAAACCAATAGAAGTGAAACAGTTGAGCTTGTAATTGTCGTACATTTTTAACAGATGGTTATTTGACACATAAATTACTGCAATTTAAAATTTTATTCAAGTACAAACCTATAATGGCCAAATTGGTTACTCTTCACTTTGTAGTAAATCAAGCAAAGCTGACAAATCTTTCTTAAAATGTGAGCAAGTATACACACTAGCGACATTTGTATTAGATACTTAGCTAAAACAAATTACAAATTACAAATTACAAAGCAGTTTAATGGCTCAAAAACGTCCCCAAACTGTGATTCTGCCACCACCATGTTTCACGACTGGGATGAGGTTCTTGTACTGGAATGTAGTGTTTTCGCCAATTATAACGTCATTTAAGCCATAAAGTCGGTCTACATTATTACTATTTCAGTAGTCCTCTCATAAATGTGTTTTTAAGGGACATTGATCAAGCAGCAATGTTCTTCTGGGAGATTTCTGACTTTCTCCTATGAACATATTCATCCACATTATTCTTCAGTGGGTTCCTCATGAGCACTGATGAATGGTTTTCGTTGGACTGCCACTCCTGGGGTTTTCTTTTCCTGACAGCAGACGGATGAACTTCAAACACTTCAAAAAAGTGTGACCTCTAACGGCCTGATGACCACTGGCAACTTCAGTCCTCTGTGGTATTGCATGCACTCATAAATTTGTAGTCATGTTTTATAGGGTTTTTAGTTTTACTCACACTAACACACATCATCTAATGGACTAAATCTGATAATCAGTTGATAAGCTAAGGCTCGCCTATCCTAAAACGATCATTCTAGACGTTTGAACACTTTTAGCCACAAAGGCATTTAATGTTAACCCACCTATAATGCTAAAGAATTGCTAAATGCTAAATGAATCATAACGTAGAATGTTCAAAAACAATGAAAAACTACACATTTGTTTGTTTGTTTCATTGCTTGCTGTTATTACTTGGTCACATTTTAGGTCAGATTTAATTAGACATTCTTAAGGGTTTACACTTTCTAGTAGTGCTAGAAAGTCACAAGGTGCATTTTTGTCATTCTGGTTATTTCAAACATAATTGTTTTGTTATAAATGTCGTATTTGTGCTCTTGCCTAAGTCACCGTACTTTAAGGCCAGCGCAGAAAGCCACTGCACCCTTCATTCGGAGGTGATTCCAGCTGAGGTCGAGTCGCTCGATGCCCTCATTATTAGCTGTACAATATTAAAAATATATATATAACTTTATTTTCTATTGTGTGCATATTTACAGCAACACCACTGATATTAAATCATACGCACCCAGCATTTGCCCCAAATATTCCCCACCTCTTCCACCGAACTGGTTGTGGCTCAAGTCTAACTCCTTCACTCTGTAGTTGCTCTAAAGAGAAAGTTCAGACTGAATTCGGTGATAAATTAGGCTCATATGATTACAGCATGTACAATATATTCCAACTCTGGTCCTGGAGGCCCTCTGTACTTTGTATTTTAGTGCTTTCTCTGCTTTTCCCTGCTTTAATTAATGGTTGTTAATGAGCTGGTTGGTTGGATCAGGTGTGTTGGGAGCAGGAAAAGATGAAAACATTTAAGGCATTTATCAGACATTTA
>JBBJLS010071968.1:0-10711 GCA_037577275.1 Bryconaethiops microstoma
ACACACACACACACACACACACACACACACACACACACACACACACACACACACACACACACACGCACACACACTTACTATGTTGGAGGGGTATATAAGGCAAAATAGATTTTCATCTCAGCAATCAAAAAATGTTTGAAAATGGAAAATTCTCTTAAAACACTACAACAAAACTGTAATAGGTCTAGACGTCTTAAGGCTCAGAACAAGTAGAGGAAGAAGTGCTCACATTTTTCACTTGAGTGAAATGTACTGTATTCATTTATTTCATTCATCTGATAAAAGTGAAGGTTTGACCTTTGAGTTAAATAAATAAAGTATTTGCACTGCAGAATATTTTATCACATGCAAAAATAAATAATACATAAAGTACTCAGGTTTGAGAATTTACATACAGTAGATCATAATCTAGTGCAAAACAAGCATGCCTACATTACCATATTCCTGAATTATGAAAATAGCCAAAATATTCATAATATACAGGGGATATGTTGTATTTCTGACTCTTTTTATATGCACTGACTTTCTCCTGCCCCATCCCTTTCCCATATCCCTCTCTCATTCCTGTTTTCTCATATCTCATATACTTCAAAACTCCACCCGTGATTCCATAATTAACCCTTTAGGACATAGGTTAAATGTCTGTGGGCAAACACTTCATCTCCCTCTCATACAGCTTAAACATAATACTTTACATAAGGGCAGCATTCATAAGGCTACACTACATAAATAAGCCCTTCATAACAGGTAATATAAACCTATATACACACTTGAAACATGCCACAAAGGGTCCTTTTAAAGGAGTTATGGGGTTCTTTTTAGTATGAAAAAATCTTTTTTGTGGGATCACACAAAAGGTGTAGACATTTATAATGGCTTATTTGGATGAATACCAGCTGCTATAACAGTGGCTGAGGAGACATGGCATCAAAGTGGATTCAAGCAGCCTGACACTTCTTGCAGTAAGCCTTTAAAAAATTAATTTTATTAGTCAAGACAAGTTCAACAATGATGCTGCCCGTCACCATGAGTGGGAGTAAGTTACTCTCTCTGTTCACATAACAAGATCTGTTCACATAACAAAAAGTGGACTCTCTCTGTCCACTCTCCCTGTTCACATAACAAAATCTAACTAAAGTGACTCAGTGAATGTTTCCTCTATGAACTCATACCAACAAAATGAGGTATTCCAGTAAGTTCTTGAACTTTTTGAAAATCATGAAATTTCACCAGCAATGCGGTTTCATTTTACTTTATAAGTTTGTTCAGTTATAGTCTTTTATTTTTGAAAGAATTAAACAGGACTGCAAGAGCTGTCAATCGAAGGTGGGAATGAATGTGTAGTAAAGGTATGAAATGCTTACTTATGACCATCATTGAGGTTCTGGGTAACCACTCCTTACCGGATTGGATACCCGACCTGGACCACCTGACCCCCTTATTGTTGCTCAAAGGCCTTGGGTGAGGTTGGTTCTCCTACTGCTGTGAACTGGATGCTTTCAAACTGCTACTCAAACTACTACTCACAAACAAAACCTAATGCTACAGACTTTAACTGATCCTACTTTGCTAAATATAGACTAACTGCTCAACAGTGATTGTCTATATACTAAGACCTCTTATTGTTGGAGAAACAAATGTGGATCAAGACACAAAGCAGACTGATAAACAGAGCTCAAGACACAAAAGCTCAGGTCAGTTACAAAAAAGATGTGTGTCACTGTTTATTGTGGTTTTATTATAATTAATCAGCCTGTGAATGCAGCTAACGCGTTCAGCCATGCTTAACCATAAATGGCTTGGTAAGAGACAGTGAGCTAGCTCCCCCTCGGTGGTTCAGCTGTACAGTGCTGGACTCTAAATCAGAAGATGGCCAGTTCGAAACCATGGCCATAAAATCAACTGTGGGTGTCTACAAACACTGGTTTTATAGCAATTACGCAATCAAACTTTGCACTCTCACAGAAATGCATCAAGTTCTCTCTCTTACTATCTGTCTGCCAGAGGAGGATATGTTCCCCTTTTGAGTCTTGGTTCCTCCAGAGGTTTCCTCTTCCAGATTTAGGGAGTTTTTCCTTAACTCTGTCACATTTGGCTTGCTCACTCAGTCCGGGATTCTCTAAATCTACTTTGACAATATCAATTGTAAGTGCTTTATAAATAACCTTGAATCAAAATAATGAATGTAATTTCATGTCAAACTGAAATAGCATGAAACAGTTTGCTGAAATCTTCATTTTTAACAATAATGAAAAGGCTACTAGTCTGGACCTTTAAGATTAATAACCCGAAAAGCCTTTTTAAGGTTATAGCGAAGGACGAGCGGCAGCTTGCTCGAAAAGCATGTGAGAAACCCTGTTTACACAATGTTTGGCTATCCACTCTTCACTCTGACCATCAGAGCTCTAGCTCACATCAGCCCCATTAAAAGTTAAAGCAAACTCCGTAGAGAGCCGGCCCTGATTTTGGGCGACTTGACTGCTTTCAAAGTTCAGTGCTTCCCAAAGGAGAATGCTCTGTGTGTGTGTGTGTGTGTGTGTGTTTGTGTTTTTGTGCTTTTGTGTATGGCTGTCCTCTAATGCGCGTGTGTGTATGAGAGAGAAAGAGAGAGTTATTCGCTCCTTTAAAGTGACCTGCCAGATTGCATAACAACACATTGGATTAGTGAGTGGTACATAAAATCAATTAATCATCAAACACAGTTTCATATTTAAGAGCACTGCAAACATGCATAATGAGTGAGCCTGTGCAGCATGTATTCTGGGCATCTCCAAGGAGCAGTTTGACATTAAAGCAATAGTCTAATGCAGGTGCCCACAACCTGTTTTGCGCCACGGACCAGTTTCATGTAAAACAATATTTTCACAGACCGGTATAGATACAACTAAATACAAAGTGCGTTTGTTTTTTACTCATTTTTGACAGCTTGTGGGCTAAATTGTTGATTTACTGTATCACTTTTTTTTTTAAATAAAAGACCTTTCAGCCTCTGATAATCAATAAAATATTTTTATTCTGTCTTTCTGTGCGGCCCAGTACCAAATGACTCACGGACCGATACAGGTCCACAGCCCGGTGGCTGCGGACCTCTGGTCTAATCTAACTAATCTAATATAATGAAAGTATAGCAGTGGTCGCCCACCTAAATCCTGACATACCTTGAAATTTGTCGAGTTTGTATGCTCAACTATGCCAGTACTGGGATGGCAGCACAGAGAGGGTGATCCTACCTTCCAGACAGAGTGAAGTTAATTGTGCTTTCCTGGACTAGTGACCACAGATGTGTGTGGCATTGCTGAGTATAGAACATGCAATCTCTGAATTCAAAATGACAAGGCCACTTCTTAGCTGTTGAACCACTTTTGAACCACTTTTGAACCCTCCATTTTGAATTTGTAGACATAACATCTCATACAGTGTCGGAAACCACATAAGTCTATTTGATCCTGTTCACATGATCGGATCATGAGTGGAGAGCAATATGTTAAAGCACGAATGGGATGCGTTATGTATGATTACTCAAACCACATTCAGAGGTGGTCGGGAAACAGGACATTATGGTGGACGTTTTACAACATCCTCAAATGTCTGGTTTTATTCATCAATCATATAATGGCTTTGGGTCTTGGGAAAACACTTTTCTACCTTAGATCGCTGGACAGCCTTAGACAAAAAAAAGCATAGGCCCAAACTTAGTAGCTGCAGGTACCACGGCCACAGGCAAAACGATCAGTTTGGTGTGACATTCACAACTCCTTTTTCATACCACAATAATTGCGTTTCTTGGCCAAATTGTGGTGGAAACTTTACTATAGGCATCCCGTCTCATTTGGAAAGGGCCGACATGAGTGCAAGAGCATGCGTGATCCATTGTTTGAAGCCTGAGGCCTATAGATTAATTTAGTCCAGTCAGATGTTGTTCTGCTTGTTTGGGATGCAAATCCTGCTGCAACACTGGCCCTTTGGACATCCCTGATATAATGTGATCACATGTGTTTTGTAAAATCACTGTTTCTCCCCACCAGTAATAGGGACTCAGTAAAAGGTTTTAGGTAAAATGCATCATCCAAAACCTTTGTCAACCCTCTCAAACCACATCCAGATATTCATTATGGTGCAGACTTAACCATGTGATTTAGGACATAGGTGTCTAACATGGATGCCTGTAGTTGTGAAGTTTCTCTTTTTTTGTATAGTTATTCTGACTATAATGGAGAACTGAATGCAGTGTGGCCAGGCTGTGGGAAGTTATTTGGGTGACTATTAACTTCTAGTGTTCGGTAGCAACATTATCCACACATTTGCATCCCCAAACTAAAGAAGCAAAATTTGCTTGTTCCAATTTGTTTGGATTTTCACATTTATTTGATACCAAATGTATTTGCTGACTGCACCTAGGGTTGAACTGTTCTGTTAAAAACCAATATGATCAGCCTCTTTGAGTCTATATACTCACTTGGTGTAGTTTGAGGCTCAAGATTTGAGGTAAAGGGAAGGGATTAAGATTTAGAACTACATCCCGTACACTCTTTTGTAGAAAAATTTTTTTTCAGGTGCAAATCCAGAGCGGGAAATCAGCGAACTGCTGAGGCACTCCAGCCTCGAGGGGCTGAGATTTCTCAGTGTGAAGTGGAATAGATGTGAGTAGAGGTTATCGGCTAAGCGGAGCATGCCTCTGCTTGGTTAGTAGATGAAGCTAGGTTGTGGATTTTAACGATCAGAGTACTGTAGTTTTGCACAGATTTAGCAGCTCCAGAGCACCTCAGATGCTTTCTCTGAAACCATCTGTCCTGTTCCTCACACATGCTCACACGATTGCTTACATGATCATTTTCTCACTTTGACTCACACTTTGCTCTCTCTCTCTCTCTCTCGTATGCTCCTTCTGTGTATATATAGATATACACAGTAAACCTCCACTTAAACGCAGATCAGCAGTAGCGGTTTCAGTTCATTACAGATTTATTAGTATCTGAGTACAGAACTAATAAACTAATAATTGTTCGTGGAAACCCCCGCACTAACATGGAAACTGCAGATATGCTTTTGTGTCGTCCGGGGTTCCTCCGCCACGCCCCCTCATCCTCATGCTGAGTTGCTAAGCACCGCGCCCAAACATAAACAACCCAGCATGAGGACGATGGGGCGTAGCGGACCAGGCCCAGGTGTCACAGATTTTTTCGTGGCAATATATCATTTTTCATGCATTTTAGTGCTAAATTATTAGGAAAAATATAATTTACTAATTTTGTAACTTAAATACTACGGAAAATTCAGCTACATTTCCATATAAATAACTATAAATGTTTTGGTACTGTCCAGAGAACAAAAAAGTAAGCACGTCTTGGGATGGTGAAATACCGCTGTACTCAGAGGCAGGAGGTTTGAAAGTAGTCAATCCAAGAACACTATTTATTTCTCCTTGCTGCTGATTGGCTGCTGCCCTTTGGCACAGCTGCAGTCCAGAATTCCCCCCCGTGGAGTGTCTCAAGTGTTCTCGAGTTTTTTGTTTGGTTCTTCTTAAAGCCCTATATTTTTATTACTGTAAATTAAATTCATTTCTTACTGTATTTACCTGCTTATACCAAAGAAAACGCCCATGCATGAATTACAGTACAGTCTATACATGGGTAACATTGGTATTTTACATTCTAGCACTGAGACTTCAGTGTAAACTGTGCAGTATGAATACGGGTTGACCTTTACATTTTCTGTAAGGGTAATGAGTTTAAAATGAAATTAAAATGTTTTGAGAGCATATTTGTGGGCATATTTGGGGTGTACACTATAAAAATAGGTATTTTTAGGCATTTTTTCTTACCACATCACAGCATAACGGTTTTTCACTTATCCTGAGACCTCCCAGCATTTTTCCCGACCCGCACCAGCCCTTCCTGTGCACTTTTCCATAATACATCCACGCCACCTCCTCACCGGGGTGGTTGTCAACCTTGCCTGTGTCTCTGTGTCTGTGTCTAAACTTGACAATATATACACACACATCAATACATCAATACATACAAATACATACACACCAGCCAGTATATTAAAACCACTTGTGTGATACTGTTTAGGCCCTTCTCAAGGCCCAAAACAGCTCTGAACCTTAAATGTCTGGAGTCTACCTCTAAAGGTGTGCTGTGATGTCTGGCACCAAGACATCAGCAGCAGATAATTGAGGTCCTGTAACTTGAGAGGTGGGTCCTTAGCAGGGCCGTGCAGAGATGTTTGAAGGGGCGGATGCTCAAAGTTAAAAAGGGGCACATAGAACCAGGCTGAATAACAGCAACCCACATTCATCAAGAATCTAATATGGAATCACATCATACTATATCACTGTCATCAGGTGGGGACAATGCAAAGCAAATGTAGCCTATGTTTTACCTGATGGGGTACAATATTGCTGTTGAAGGGTTGCTACTGCTCCTGCTGCTGCTCCTGCTGCTGACAGTGCTGGACGGCAGGGTTGTGTTGATCTGAGACTGTAGACATTAAAAAGTCCATAGGAGAGATGGTAGCTGATTAAGTGTTGTGAGATAATAACAAAATGCAAAGATTGGTGACAGCACTTAGAACCATAAGGCAACAGATTAAAAAAACTGTGGGAAATAAACTGAAACCGGAATGCTGTAAAATCAGCATTTTGTCATATTTGAAATATAAATCTAATATAATGTGTTTCGTAATGTATTTTCTTTAAAATAGTGAGGGGGATTTAAATACCACAATTATAATAAGCCATAATTATTTGGATATGCATATTAGATACTTTTTAGTGAAATATAAGCCCTCCAGAAAGGCAGGGAAAAGCCCTGTAACTCACTTTAAAACGAAATATGTTCCCTAAAATGGTGGACAGAGTTACAGACCCATGACACCTTTCCAGTTAGCTAGCGGCTAACAACCACCACTACTTGTGCAGTTAAAAGGACAGGTCATGTTTTGTCGCTGTTGCTCACACAGCAGGCTCATTTGTTTCAATTCGTCAGTTGCCACAAGACAACCAGCTTGGTTTTATAGAAATAAAGAATAAAGCACTTCGACTACCCATGGTGTGTGTGTGCCTGTCCCATGTGCCTGGAGAAGAAGAGAAAGAAGGCAGACCGTGACAGAATAACCGACCATTCAAACAAAGGCACAGCAGACAGAAAGCCAGCAGGGAGAGAGCCAGTACCAAGGAAACGATCTCCCTGCTGGAGAATGGTGAGAGAGGCTGGATCCAGCTCGAGGGTGAACCGGGGAGGACGAGCGGGTTTACAACTGCCGAGCTGTTGTGTGGTGGTGAGACAGAGGAGGATGAGGATGACCTGGGCTTCTGGTGGGACGGGTGGATTGACGGCTCCCTGTTATCGAGCCAGAGCGCACTGTGGACCCCTTCGTCCTGGACTCGGCAGCGGAGGAGCTTCCGCTTTGGCTTGCCCATAGGCGAGACGGGAGATCCACGGTCCTGAGACAAGGGAAACGTGGAGGGTCACTCACTAAACTGATCCGGGTGTGTGAGTCACTTGAGTCACTTGAGTCAGTATTGCCAAATCGACAGCTCTGAGTCAACTGAAGTGTTTGAATCATCTTTTAAAAGAAAGTAAAATGCCTTATGATAAGAATGAATCACTTTCAAATAAAACAAGACAATAAGACAAGGCGATTCAGCTGTATTTGACCAGTGGATTCACTCATTAATGTCGTTCAGGGAGCGCTATCCCACTCATGTGAGTGATAAACCTGCTCTCTGAGCGATTCAGATTCAGTTGCATGATTTCGGCTGTGGAGGAAGATAACCGGAGAACTCACTGACTCGTGCTTTAGGAGCGCAACCCGCTCTCTGAGCGATTCACATTCGGCTTGTGGTTTTAGTACTGTAGGAGTCCATTTCTGTCATCAGGGGCGGACTGGGACTAAAAAACGACCCTGGACTTTCCTCACTGCGTCTCGGCCATGGTTCAAGGGGGGAGGTGGTGGTCGAGGTGCGGGCAGAGGACTGCGTCTTAGCCATGGTTCAGAGGGCGGAGTTTGGTATGTGCAGAGGTCTATATCTCTGCCGAGAAACACAGGCTGACGGCCCTGCACCGGACCACCATTCTGCACTTTTCCAGAATGCACAGATTGCCAGTCCGCCCCTGTCTGTCATTATCATGTTTTACAACAAATCTGGCTGAGCAGAAGTGTGTGTGAGGAAGGGATGGGTAATGTTCATGTGTGCCCATATGTATGATGTGGCTCTTTGAGGTTACACAGTAAAAAATGTGGTTCTTGGTCTCTGACTAGTTGGCCACCCCTGCACTAGAAGAACCACCTGGCCTGTTGGTAGGGCCATTAATAACCCTGCTAGGCTCATTAGTGAAGCCTCTAAAGCCTAGACTAGCCCAGCAGCTAACCCCATTAGCCCAGCAGCTAACCACTTTAGCCCAGCAGCTAACCACATTAGCCCAGCAGCTAAGCCCAGTAGAGGGGCCAGTAGCCACAGAGGAGATCTTAGAGGGGCCTGTGTTAGCTGTATCCCTGAAGCCATAGAAGGGGTTAGCTTCCACCCTGAAGATGGGGTTAACAGTGGCTCAGAGGCCCAGGGAGGGCTTAGCAGTTGGTCTGAGGCCCTAGTGAGGCTTAACTGTGGCTCAGAGATGGCGCAGCTGAGGCCCGAGTGGGGCTAGATAGCGCAGCAGAGATGGGGGTCTCCCCCAGAATTTTTTATGGGGAGAGGGGTACTGGGGTTTTCATGGACCCCAGAGTCAAGTAAGAGCTCCCGGTAGGGTAGGAGGACTGTGAGGGGCTCCCTGCATAAGGGCTCCCAGGAGGGGGCCTTGCCCAAGAGGACAGAGAGGGGCTCCCGGTAGGGGGCTCCGTCCCGAGGTCAGAGAGAGGTTTCTGGGAAGGGTCTCCGCCCCTGAGAGTGTGGACTGGGGCTCTCAAAGGGGAGAGTCGTGTGGGACCCACCCGGGCTGCCCTGGCCGTGCGGAGCGCCAGCCAGGATGTAGTCCTATGAGAGACAGCCAGGTGGGGCTCATGGGACGTATGTAGCACAATGTAACTAGTTAAATCTAGTCTCGTCTCTTTCCATGACCTCGAATTTCCAGAATATCACGTTAGTTTATAGATTTTTGTACATGGAATTAGTGAATCTGCATCAACCTAACACCCTGGTTTTTACATGTATTTTTACATATTATTTTTGTATTGTTTTTCAGCACCTAATTCAGGCTCAACTAATCCACTGTGTTTATAGCAGATTTTGTTTAATAGTTACAACAATGTTCACTTGACTTATGGGCCTCAGGGCCCCAGAATGCCTTAGAATTGGTGATGACAGGAGCCCAAGATACTCATAGTCATATCTTTAGTAGTTTCTTGTGATGTGGCTGAAAGAGGCTTTAAATGCTTCTGGGCTATAATTTCTGATTCATAATGACTCTCCTCTATGAACCCCTATGAATGACTTTGTTTACATCATAAAAAGCATAACATAAATTATTCCCCTTTAGTATGTTCCTGATGAAATGCATTAGGTGACTGAAATCATCAAACATCATTCACGTTTACACAGTGGATCAGTGAGCAACAAAAAGGCCTTTGGGCTTAGGGTCTTATAAAAAATACTTGATTGCCATTACATGATGTGTGAAGGTTAGAATACTTTTATCTTATTTCACTTGTGTGCTGTGTAATTTTCCTCAAGGAAATGAAAAATTGTTACGACCGCATCTCAGGAGTGTTTGCTGGGTCTTTCCTTACTTTATCATGCTGGGTTCTGTTAAAGTAAAGTGGCTTCTTATGGTCACGCATGAACACAACACAGTGTGAACAAGGTGAATGGGTTAAATGCAGAGAAAGAATTTCACAAAGTGAGGCAGTGGGCTGCTACCAATGAAGGGACCCCGGGGAGCAGTGTGTGGGGATGGTACCTTGCTCAAAGGGGACCTCAGTTGTGTCACTAGCAGCACAGGGATTCAAGCCCACAACCTTCTGATCTCAGGGTAAACTCCCTAACCACTAGGGCACCAGCTGCCTCAAAGCATTTTTAAAGCGTATTTTCATTATTTTTCCGTTTGCTGTGAACCTGCAGCTGCATTATATCTGGCAGTCCATTGATGAACTGCTTCTGGATGTACCAAGCTTCTCTTATGGTGTCGCTATCAGTGCTGTAGCACTGAACTGCTTTCATTTACTTCACATGTTCAGCTGAAGCTAATTTATTTGTTCATCTGTGCCAATCTGCACTTTGAACTTCTAGAGCTGTCAATAATTATGACAGTCTTGATAAAAATAAAACTTAACATTTTTGGTACTACATTCACTTTAACTAAAGGTTCATTTTTTTCTCATATCTTCAGTGTGAGATAATCTTTACCCTGGCTGCCAATAATGATAGAACTGTCAATATCATCTCATCTACGACACTCACCGTAATTACATGGTGAGTTGAGGTCTGCAATTTGACCAGAAGATTACAGCAGCCATGCATGTTCAATGGAGTGACTACATGCAGTTGCTGTACAAACATAGTGAAGTGACTACCCAGACCTTGCCATGCTCTCTAAGAAACACTAGGCCCAGGACTCCATTTGGATGCCAATAGGAAAAGAGTATAATATTACATAATACTAGTTAAATCTAGTCTTTAACTAGTTAAATCTAGTCTGGTCTCTTTCCATGACCTCGAATTTCCAGAATATCACGTTAGTTTATAGATTTTTGTACATGGAATTAGTGAATCTGC